>OY720461.1:33343475-33460975 GCA_963082715.1 Harpalus rubripes | reverse complement strand
AATTTTAACATCCGTGTTAAAATTAGATGTTAAAACTGCATATTTTAACGTCATTCAAATCGATGCCTTTAATATTTTAACATACGTTTATACAATAAAATTATAACAGCATTTGAATATGTTGCACTTCTAATTACTGTAAATGTAATAGAAAACGAAAGAAAATTACCATGGATGATGATAAAAAATATCTAGGTGATATTTAATACAATATACAACTGTTTTACGGAGTATATTTTTTAATAACGGTCACCTGTTCCATCGTATGTCTGTATATCACAGCTTGATGTCAGTAGAAATAATTAATTAATATAATTCGAGAAAGATTCACAACTGAATCTTTGAATGGTATACCGAGACCGAAAGCACAATTTAGATGTGTTGTAAAACATAGTTCTTTGTTATAAAGTAGGTATTAAATGTAGTTAAAATTGCTTATCCCTGTGTTGTTCGCCGAACCAACGTAACTTAACGTTTGGATAGTAAATTCTGAGGATCAAGAAGAAGAATTTTTACATACCTAATGATAATTAAAAATTTACAATTTCAATGTAATTCATTTTTAATATGGAACCTAAAAAATAAGACTTGATTATGCAGCAGATTTTTATTTATTTTCATGCATTATTTCTATTCTAAAATTTAAAAGTGACAGACAGATTCGTTTTCTAAAATTTCAAAGTGACACATAAACTGACAGTTGTTTACTCTTTTTATCATGTTTATTTATTTGTTTTATGGTTACTAACTACATGACTTTAGTAAAGACGTGCCTTTTTTCTATCTTGCTGATCACTTCATTCTAGTTTTTAACAGACATGTTAAAATTTATGATTTTAACAGCCGTGTCAAATTTTCGCGTAGAGAATACCAAAAAATGAATTTATTGTTAACAGTCATGTTAAAATATAATTTTTTAAAGGCATGTTAAAATTAACATTTTTTTTACAGAATACACCCCTATATATGATAAAATTAAAATGGTTCTTATAAAACCCAAACAACATGTTTTCCAAACCTTCTGCAACAATTTTAATGGTGACAATTCTATTCTTAGAGAATTCCTCATAGAGAACATACGGCGTCAAACATTTCGAAGGACATTATAATGAACGTAGGAAGTGGAAAGATTGTGAACAAATTCCCATGTAAATAACAGTAATACAATTCCTTGTGGAGGGAGCTAGCAACATCGTCGCTATTTTGTGTAGTAGTGTCGCATATAACTCATTACCAGCTCGGTGAATCGGCGAAGCAATTTCCCCAAATTGCGAAATATTGCGAATCGCGATCTCCCGCAGGAATTCTGATTTCCCCCGGCACTGACATTTCCAAATTTCGCAAATCTCGCTAGGACAAACAAAGAGAATTCATTAATTTTTTGCCCCCTTTAAGTGTTCTCCGTAAATTATTTCAATAAATTAATATCATTCTTTTTTGTAACGTGACGCTCGTTTAAGGGAAGCACTTTTTAACGGACTCTATTAATATTCTTCTTGCTTGTTTATTATGTTTTGTTTTACTTTCAAATGTCTAATTATACATTTTCTTGTTTTGAAGGACTTCATTTAATTTTTGCCCAATCATGAAAAGTTGATATTTACATGACAATCAGGTGTTACAAAAAATTAACATATCTTTTACCTCGCTAAGAGAGGTATTGAATTCATGCTAAAAATCGCATATCCAGATTTTAGTGAATAAGCACGTTTTAAGGTCCCTAGAATCCGATTATAACATTTTTACGATGATGTTCATATGTGTGTGTGGATGTGTGTGTGTGTGTGTGTGCAGTGCCGGATCAAGTCAGCGCGAGGCCCGTAGCAAATGTGAACAGGGGGCCCTTGAATTGCATTACGTATTATAATTTAGGATGTAAATAAAACAAAACATTTACAAAAAGGATTTTCGTGATTTAATGTGGGCAAATTTAGAAATTACACTCGACAAATCAATATTTTTAAGTAGATAATTTTCTATATTCATAATAGTGTTCCTTAACAAATTTTTAATTCTCTTTAATGTTGAGAAAGAACGTTCTCCGCTGCAGTTTGTGATCATCAAACTCAAATAAATGCTTATAATTTTTGATTTGTAGTTTTTTTGGGCACAGGCGCGGAACCCCCCAAGGCGCGGGGCCCCCCAAGGCGCGGGGCCCCCCAAGGCGCGGGGCCCATAGCATTTGCTGCCTCCTGCTACATGGCTAATCCGGCACTGTGTGTGTGTGTGTGTGTGTGTGTGTGTGTGTGTGTGTGTGTGTGTGTGTGTGTGTGTGTGTGTGTGTGTGTGTGTGTGTGTGTGTGTGTGTGTGTGTGTGTGTGTGTGTGTGTGTGTGTGTGTGTGTGTGTGTGTGTGTGTGTGTGTGTGTGTGTGTGTGTGTGTGTGTGTGTGTGTGTGTGTGTGTGTGTGTGTGTGTGTGTGTGTGTGTGTGTGTGTGTGTGTGTGTGTGTGTGTGTGTGTGTGTGTGTGTGTGTGTGTGTGTGTGTGTGTGTGTGTGTGTGTGTGTGTGTGTGTGTGTGTGTGTGTGTGTGTGTGTGTGTGTGTGTGTGTGTGTGTGTGTGTGTGTGTGTGTGTGTGTGTGTGTGTGTGTGTGTGTGTGTGTGTGTGTGTGTGTGTGTGTGTGTGTGTGTGTGTGTGTGTGTGTGTGTGTGTGTGTGTGTGTGTGTGTGTGTGTGTGTGTGTGTGTGTGTGTGTGTGTGTGTGTGTGTGTGTGTGTGTGTGTGTGTGTGTGTGTGTGTGTGTGTGTGTGTGTGTGTGTGTGTGTGTGTGTGTGTGTGTGTGTGTGTGTGTGTGTGTGTGTGTGTGTGTGTGTGTGTGTGTGTGTGTGTGTGTGTGTGTGTGTGTGTGTGTGTGTGTGTGTGTGTGTGTGTGTGTGTGTGTGTGTGTGTGTGTGTGTGTGTGTGTGTGTGTGTGTGTGTGTGTGTGTGTGTGTGTGTGTGTGTGTGTGTGTGTGTGTGTGTGTGTGTGTGTGTGTGTGTGTGTGTGTGTGTGTGTGTGTGTGTGTGTGTGTGTGTGTGTGTGTGTGTGTGTGTGTGTGTGTGTGTGTGTGTGTGTGTGTGTGTGTGTGTGTGTGTGTGTGTGTGTGTGTGTGTGTGTGTGTGTGTGTGTGTGTGTGTGTGTGTGTGTGTGTGTGTGTGTGTGTGTGTGTGTGTGTGTGTGTGTGTGTGTGTGTGTGTGTGTGTGTGTGTGTGTGTGTGTGTGTGTGTGTGTGTGTGTGTGTGTGTGTGTGTGTGTGTGTGTGTGTGTGTGTGTGTGTGTGTGTGTGTGTGTGTGTGTGTGTGTGTGTGTGTGTGTGTGTGTGTGTGTGTGTGTGTGTGTGTGTGTGTGTGTGTGTGTGTGTGTGTGTGTGTGTGTGTGTGTGTGTGTGTGTGTGTGTGTGTGTGTGTGTGTGTGTGTGTGTGTGTGTGTGTGTGTGTGTGTGTGTGTGTGTGTGTGTGTGTGTGTGTGTGTGTGTGTGTGTGTGTGTGTGTGTGTGTGTGTGTGTGTGTGTGTGTGTGTGTGTGTGTGTGTGTGTGTGTGTGTGTGTGTGTGTGTGTGTGTGTGTGTGTGTGTGTGTGTGTGTGTGTGTGTGTGTGTGTGTGTGTGTGTGTGTGTGTGTGTGTGTGTGTGTGTGTGTGTGTGTGTGTGTGTGTGTGTGTGTGTGTGTGTGTGTGTGTGTGTGTGTGTGTGTGTGTGTGTGTGTGTGTGTGTGTGTGTGTGTGTGTGTGTGTGTGTGTGTGTGTGTGTGTGTGTGTGTGTGTGTGTGTGTGTGTGTGTGTGTGTGTGTGTGTGTGTGTGTGTGTGTGTGTGTGTGTGTGTGTGTGTGTGTGTGTGTGTGTGTGTGTGTGTGTGTGTGTGTGTGTGTGTGTGTGTGTGTGTGTGTGTGTGTGTGTGTGTGTGTGTGTGTGTGTGTGTGTGTGTGTGTGTGTGTGTGTGTGTGTGTGTGTGTGTGTGTGTGTGTGTGTGTGTGTGTGTGTGTGTGTGTGTGTGTGTGTGTGTGTGTGTGTGTGTGTGTGTGTGTGTGTGTGTGTGTGTGTGTGTGTGTGTGTGTGTGTGTGTGTGTGTGTGTGTGTGTGTGTGTGTGTGTGTGTGTGTGTGTGTGTGTGTGTGTGTGTGTGTGTGTGTGTGTGTGTGTGTGTGTGTGTGTGTGTGTGTGTGTGTGTGTGTGTGTGTGTGTGTGTGTGTGTGTGTGTGTGTGTGTGTGTGTGTGTGTGTGTGTGTGTGTGTGTGTGTGTGTGTGTGTGTGTGTGTGTGTGTGTGTGTGTGTGTGTGTGTGTGTGTGTGTGTGTGTGTGTGTGTGTGTGTGTGTGTGTGTGTGTGTGTGTGTGTGTGTGTGTGTGTGTGTGTGTGTGTGTGTGTGTGTGTGTGTGTGTGTGTGTGTGTGTGTGTGTGTGTGTGTGTGTGTGTGTGTGTGTGTGTGTGTGTGTGTGTGTGTGTGTGTGTGTGTATGTGGATGTGTGTGTAGATGTTGGATCCAAGATTTCTCAAATACTATAAGACTTAAGACATTTTTAACTACGGATTCCTCAATCTAACAATAATGGGAAGAGTTCATTAAGTTTTGGTAACAATTGGACAACCGAAAGTAGTAGTTACAAGAAAAAAAATCATCTAAATATTATTTATCGAAAATATATGTAAATTCTTATATTAAAAGAACGTTTAATTCTTTATTCGATAAATATAAATTCTTTATTATATCTTCTATAGATTTAGAGATAAAGAAATGCATATAAAATAATTTGATGTAATAAATCTCAGATCAAACTACTTTAAGGCAAGAAATTCAAATGTTTGTAATTGACACATAAATGTCACGGTAAAAAATATTTGCATGCCACTCATAGACCCAAGTATAAAATTACACGTATTTGACGTAATTTGACATTAGCATCTATTTTTTATTTTTTGTTATTTTTTGTCCTAATCCGTAGCAAGCTTCATTACAAAAACCAAAAAGTATAGACGCAGAATTTAATTCTCTAAAACTCTTATTTGAAGCAATTATTTCTAAAATCAAAATGAAACCATTTTATTGAAGAAAAACTGTTAACAATTTCAGGTAATATATCACTTCCGGTTAGCCTGTTTTAACCAAAATCTACTATGTTATTCCAATTGACATTAAAGTCTATATACCAAATTTGAAAAGTTTTGGATTATATTTTAAAATAGTTTTTCATTAGAATCTATTATAAACTTCAAATAAAGTACCATTTCTAGAAATTATGTAATAACCAAAAAGGGAGGTGCACAACTAGATTTTATAGCAGTGCTAAATACAAAATTTCAACTTTCTACGGTTTATCGTTTTTGAGTTATGCGAGATACGTACGTACATACGTCATGACGAAATTAGTCAAAATGGATATTTCCGTTGAAATCTGAAAACCGAAATTTTTCGCGATTACAATACTTCCTTTACTTTGTACAAGGAAGTAAAAAGTCAACAATGCAAAAGAATATACGTAAAAAAGAATATAAAAGGAATTTGCGAAAAAATGACGAATATAAAGAAAAAGAAAAAAAATATTTGGCGAGAGGTTATGTGCTGACCACATTAGATTTTCTTTACCGCTACATTGTATAAATAAGCACATAATCGTTATACATATACGGTGCAGTGGCATAACGAACTCTTGGGCCCCTATTAACACTATGAAAAAATTGAGAGCAAAAAATCCTAATTTTTACAATACAGTGACTATAATTATATCTCTTTTGCATAATTAGTCATTTTCATTATTGTAATCAAATTTTCTTTGTTGTAATCAACCATATTATTGTACTTTAACTTGCACTATACAGGGTGTCTCACAACTCGCGTCCCAGATGAAACTGACACTTACCGACAACAATAGGTTGCCAACAAATAGAAGACAATAATTTGCGGCTGCTTGCATAACGGAGTTACAAGACTTTTTAATCCACCAATCCCGGAAGGATATCTTGAGGTGTGATGATATTATTACAAAATAAAACTAGTTGCTAGGTTTTAAAAATACTACTAGTAAGTTACAAAATTTGTTTGACTTACTGTAATTTTGACACTTTAGAGTTGACTTTTCACTGCCAACAAATTTAGGTTAGCGAAGGTGTCATCAGATATCATCATTTATATCGTACAGTGCAACGTGTTGTAGCAGCTGTGTAAAATGTGTTAAACGAAAATATGATAATCATTTCTAAGTAATCAGCGGCTGAATACATGGGTAAGAATTTGCCTTTTTTATTCACCTTGTCAAATTTAATTTGACACTGACATTTTTCGAAAACTACAGTCGCCCACACATTTTAAAGAAGATTTGATTTGTATAAAACTCTAGTAACGTAAAATTACGGTAAATACACGTTAGAGGTGTAGGTCTCTGATTGGTTAATTTTAAGACGTCTTTTCTCGAATATCTTTAAAGCTAGATTTTTTTTCTTCGAAATTACACATCCAATCTCATATAAATTAGCTAAAAAAATTAGTAATTTCCTACTGATGACATAAATCGGTTGAAATCTTGGAACAACCGTAGCACAATAATCTACTAAGGCCGTCCATCGAACATCTTTTCTACTTTCACTCCTCCAGAAAAATTAACTCAGCTGCTGTATTTAATCCCTCCTATCCAACCCTTCGTTATCACACCCTCCCAGCCACTCTCCACCTTCTCCCTCACCCCGTCTGTTCCTCTTGACTAACTCACTATTTCTTGTCGGAACACCCGTTCGCCCGGCCAGTAACTAATCGTGATAAACGCAGTGTGCTGTGCCGGAACAGTACACTAGCAGTGTACACTGTACACCACACCACACTCCAGTCTAGTGATGTTCTTGTCGACGTGTTGGCAGCGCTGTAATTGCTCCCACCCCAGAGTGGCGGTGACCGCCGTAGGATTAGGGTGATTGCTGTAGTGGTTTGTTTGTGTTGGATTGCGGAGAGGATCTTTTTTGGTTGTTGGGTTCTCCATACCAGTACCAATTTACAATTCGTATTATATTGAATATTGTTTTGGGATTTTCAACCCTTGCAGGTTATATCCCTAGGGTAGTCGGATACACACATCTATTAATTTTTCTTTATAATTGCCGCGATGTTTCTTGCTTAGATATCATGCGTGTTGCCCACCCACACGCCGGTACCCGATAGCTTAGTAATTGCTAGGTTAATTGTATCTCTACTTGGAAAGGTAAAGGGAGTAGATACCGATCTAGATCAGTCGAAAAAATTCGACGTGGCACAGATTCGAACCCACGATCTCTGAGTTCAGAGTTCTTTCAAGTTCAGCTGATACAGTAATACCAAGCAAAAAATCTGATGTGGCCAACACATAACCTCTCTCCAGATATTTTACCTAGTTGTACGCATAAAACGAAACATATTTTTAAATACAAATACATATATTCATGTCTCACTACAAAATAATTCTCACATATATTTTCAAAATGTATGGGATATTTTAATATGAATTATATACAATACATACATTTTCTTTATATTCAATATCCTGAAATTTTCTTTTTCTACTTTCCTTTCCTTTTTCTTTATATTCGTAATTTTTTCGCAAATTCCTCATATTCTTTTTTAGGTATATTCTTTTACGTTGTTGACTTTTTATTTATTTTCATAATCTTCATAATGATGTACAAATATTTTTGACAGCGGCATACAAATATTTTTGACTGTGACATTTATCTGTCAATTACAAACATTTGAATTTTTTGCCTTGAAGTAGTTTGATTTGAGAATTTTTATATCAAATTATTTTATATGCATTTCTTTATCTCTAAATCTATAGAAGATATAATAATGAATTTATATTTATCGAATAAAGAATTTAACATTCTTTAATATAAGTATTTACATAAATTTTCGATAAATAATATTTAGATGATTTTTTTCTTGTAAGTACTACTTCCGGTTGTCCAATTGTTACCAAAACTTAATCAACTCTTCCCATTATTGTTAGATTGAGGAATCCGTAGTTAAAAATGTCTTAAGTCTTATAGTATTTGAGATATCGTGGAACCAACATCCATACACACGCACACGCGCACACGCACGCACACACACACACACACACACACACACATACACATACGCACGGACATCATCGTAAAAATGTTATAATCGGATTCTAGGGACCTTAAAACGTGCTTATTCATTAAAATCTGGATATGCGATTTTTAGCATGAATCCAATACCTCTCTTAGCGAGAGGTAAAAAACAAATTTGTACCTTCAAATACTCGTTTGTGTTTTGGTATTATTTTTTTTAGAACTTATCATGAACTGACAAATCATTGTTATAACAAAACCACAAAGTATAATATATAATAAGTTTAATGAGGTTAGAAAAAACGTCACCCATAATATAACAGTTGAGTGAAAAGAGAGAGATAGATATAGGTAGGCCACGTTTAATACACACCGTATACAACTATACAGATACAAGCTATAGGCGATGAGTACATTGGCATATTTGGTAACCGAATCAATTTTGACATTTCAAGAAAATGATACAATTTACAATTTTATTTTGAGTTGTTGCTATTGTGTATAAATATTATACATCATAGTATATTGAAATGAGTAAAGAAAATATTTAAAATGCTATATACTCGTATGTGATGTGACAATCAAAAAAGTCAAAATAAAAGCGAAGGTACTGTGGCAGAAAATATAATTTTTCTCATAATATGTGTGATTTCTGTAAACCATTTTATCATATTTAAATTTATATTATAATTTATAATATTAGTTAAACGTCACAAGATGCACAATACATGGAAATTGAGATTAAAAAGTTGGAAAACTTAAATGATTAGAAAGAAGAAAATTTCTACATATCACGATATCAGTGTATGATGTTAGCACCTTTCTTTAATATTCGCAATAAATAAAGAATATTCTTCATTGAAAATATACCAGGCTCTAAGTGGAATCAGTTGCACAAGCTCGGAAAACAAAATACATACATACATACATCATCGTAAAAATAGTAAA
Organism: Harpalus rubripes; assembly: GCA_963082715.1. NCBI lineage: Eukaryota > Metazoa > Arthropoda > Insecta > Coleoptera > Carabidae > Harpalus > Harpalus rubripes. The sequence goes on along the minus strand of OY720461.1, from coordinate 33,452,002 downwards.
ATCTTATTCCAGGGACTCTAAACCGTGCTTATTCATCAAAAAGTCGCCACCGAATTTTTTGACCAAAGACAATACCTTCCTTACCTAAAGGTGACGGAAGGTAAAACAAATACAAGGACTCGAGTTTTGTGCGTTAACTATTGTTTTTGTCAGGATTAAAAAAAAAATCTTAAAAAATGAGTTTAATTTTCCACTCGGTATCTTCGGTGGCTCTGCCGCCTTGATTTGCTAGACCTAGTATTTTTTAGTTGCCCTAGCGTGTACCCTCTGATTTTTAAAATATTTAATTCTACACTGTTAATAAACACCAACATTTTAACAAAAAATTACAGAATTTGAAAGAAAGTTTCCCATAAAGCTCCCATATTTTTAAATTCTGAGCCTTTTTCTTAAAATAAATATTTTTGAAAACTCTCTAGTTTAGCCGGAAAATGAAAATTTTGAAAATTTTAATAAAATATGAGACCGTTACTGCAATCTACAGACAAAAATCAATACTACATACCTGGAAATTTTTATAAAATATTAATAATTATTTTTATGTTTCATAACACATTTGGATAGATTAAATATATTATATAGTTTAAAGTATTTTTTTGATATTTAATTTTTTTATTGAATAAAACCAATAAATCGATAGATTTTGCATTGAATGATCAAAAATCAATATAGGTTCTGCCATCTGTACGGAATATCTTGAACTAATATGTTTATAATAAATTATTTAAACAAATGTATTTTAAGTTATAAAATTATTTTTTAAATATGTTTTTCAATTTTATGCTTTAAAAATGAATAACAACAATTTTTTTATAAATTGTTAATAATATTTCTACTTTTCCATTGTCATTATCTTGAAATTATCATATTTCATTGCTATATTCAAATACCGTCGAAAAAATTATTCAAAATTTTAATTTAATCTACTATCTAGTATTATTTATATGAGCATTTGTGGGCATATGAAAATTAAGCCCCTTAAAGAGGGCGTCTGTACTGAAAAAACTAAATCATTTCAGGAATTGTATGGCCTTTGTACGGGGCACAATCTGCCCGTCCGCACGGAGCGGCCCTGTAAATATTAAATGGAAATTTAACTAAAAGATTGTTTAATTTAAACGCACCCTTTTGTTTTTCTTAGATTCCCTTTTCACCCTTAAATTCAGTCTTTACTTATTTATACTCTTTACACGACGTATTGTTATTATAAATCAACAAATTCAGCTGACTGATTAACGGAATGTCAGATCAAAAAATTAAAGAACATCAAAAAAAGTTTCAAATAATACCTCACTTATTTCAAATTCTAAGCCTTTTTCTTCAATTAAATGTTTTTGAAAAGTGCCTAATTTAGCCGGAAAATGAAAATTTTGTAAATTTTAATGAAATATGAGACCCCCACTGCAATCTACAGACAAAAATGAATACTACATACCTGGAAATTTTTATAAAATATTAATAATTATTTTTATGTTTCATAACACATTCAGATAAATTAAATATATTGTAGTTTAAAGTATTTTTTGGATATTTAATTTTTATATTGAGTAAAACCAATAAATCGATAGATTTTGCATTGAATGATCAAAAATCAATATAGGTTCTGCCATCTGTATGGAATATCCTGAACTATAATGTTTATAATAAATTATTTAAACAAATGTATTTTAACTTATAAAATTATTTTTGAAATATGTTTTTCAATTTTATGCTTTAAAAATGAATAACAACTAATTGAAAATTGTTAATAACAATTGTTAATAACAATATTTATAACCTCAAATCTCAAATGACAGCTGACGGCAATTGGTAAACAATTATACCTACAATGATTAGAACAGAAAACAAAACAAATTAAGGCAATTTTTATTTGACTTCAAGGTGCTATTTGGCAAGAAAACATTTGTTTAAACAGAAAATATGCAAATAAGTCATATTTCAGGTGCTATAAACCGGTTTTCAAAATGTTATGGATAATAAAAGAAATCAGTTGGTGTTTGGAGTAACTAATAAACTTGAAAAACCAGTTTGTGGAAGTGAACTCGTTATAAAAACAATATTTTATGTATTATAATAATATGGTATGTATATTTGTAAATAATAATCATTATATGGCATTGTTATTACTAAATATGCATTGTTTATAGAATTGCAAATCAGCTGATTACAAGATTTATCTAAATGCAAACATTACAAATGTTTGGAGTTATCCTGCGAAGAATATTGTTGTATACGGGATAAAATATCGTAGGACTAAACTTCAGGGGTTGTTTGTATGTTCTGGCTACTTAATTCAGTTTTGGATTACAGCCAAATGAGAATGCAGGCCAGTACAGATATCAAATAAATGAAATAATTCAGCAATTTTAAGACATTTTTCATGTTGTAGGTACCTATGGGGACCGTACAAAACGACCTGCAGGTATCTCAAAAGTACTATGCGATGCAGAAAATTTTGCAAAAGGTTGCCAAATTGTATTCGAAGACTACTAAGCATAACAGAGTCAGAACTCAAAGAGATGACGTGAAAGAACAAAATATTGGGAAGAATTTCTTGAACATAGCCTAGAAGACAATAATTTTATTGCTAATTTAGTATTTTTGTGCTAGAATTTAGTATAATTGTACACTGAATCTGCTGATGTATAATTGATTTACTTTTGATGAAAATTTTGTATTGAAAATTTTAACCAAGAAAAAATATAAGTATGTCAAATGAAAGGTATAAGATTTTAACGATATATTATAACTACAGTTTATAAATTTGATACTTTTGTACTCAGAATTTCATGCTGAGTCTTTTGATATATTACATAACTTATAATGAAAATTTATTGCAAAAAAATGGGAAGAAAACTAGGTGTCATGTCATTGTGATATAGGTATAATATTTTTTATTTCGTATTATATGTTTATTTCTGCAAACTACATTATAAGTACAATATTTACAATAAGTTATTGTTAACAATTTATGTTTATAATATTCATAAACAATTAAAAAGTTCTTTTTTGTACACTTTTGTAATGGATATAACCAAATATGGTATTTATTAATATAAAAATTGGATAATATGTGTAATATTTTATTTATTAACCTTCTAGAATACATATAATAACAATAATTAATATAAAAATCATAATACATTGTCAAAATTTGAAGAAATTCCAATGTTTTTATTTTGGTATTTAGGCGCCGGCGCTTCTCATATTTCACATACCACAAATAATTTGTTAATATAACACAAGACGTATTCAGGAATTTTTTTGCTAACCAATTCTCGAGTATATCTCCTCTGAAAATAAAGTTCCATAATTTATTTTGTACTTTTTATAAACTATTGTATTATATTTGTTGATTTACATATAAACAATAGCCAAAAAAACTATTGAATGTTTTCTGAAAACAATTATTTTTAACTACGGTGCTGGATTTGATGAAGGTCAGATGTTTGTTGAGAATAGGTAGAGACATCATTTGCAACGGTGGTTGCAAATAGTACTAACGACAAAAAGCAACAAATTCATATTTTAAAACAATTAATACGAAATGGTTTATTTTAAAATATAGCTGTATCAAATAATAAAATCTGAAAAAATAGTGTTGTTTGTATATTTCCCCAATGCCCACTGTAAGTATATTTGTTTATTGTTACTGTCATTTGTCATTTAATATTATAATTATTGTTTATATTAATTAACAAGTAATTATTTGTTATTTTTTGGTTGTAAATGTAAATAAACTCATAAAAAAATATTACTTTAAAATCAGTATTTATAAATTGTTTATAAAATCATAGTTCATGTTATTGCCGAAAGATGCCTCAACTGGTATTGATTTTTGCTAATCCAATGCAAAATCAATCGATTTTTTGGTTTTACTCAATAAAAAATTATATTGTCAAAAAATATTTTAAACTACAATATATTTAATCTGTCTGAGTAGGTTATGAAACGTAAAAATAATTATTAATATTTATAAAAATTTCCAGGTATGTAGTATAGATATTTACCTGTAGATTGCAGTGGGGGTATCATATTTCATTAAAATTTACAAAATTTTCATTTTCCGGCTAAATTAGGCACTTTTCAAAAACATTTATTTGAAGAAAAAGACGTAGAATTTAAAATAAGTGAGGTATTATTTGAAACTTTTTTTGATATTCTTTAATTTTTTGATCTGACGTTCCGTTAATCAGTCAGCTGATTTTGTTGATATATAATAACAATAACAATACGTGGTGTAAAGAGTATAAATAAGTAAAGACTCAATTTAAGGGTGAAAAGGGAATCTAATAAAAACAGAAGGGTGCGTTTGCAGAATTACAATTGTTTGGTAAACATATCTTTTAAATTAAACAATCTTTTAGTTATATTTCCGTTTATATTTACAGGACCGCTCCGTACGGGGGGGGGGGGGGGGCAGATTGTGCCCCGTACAAAGGCCCCCAAATGCTCATATAAATAATACTAGGTAAAAAGAATGTATCGATAGGTCTGGTGTGGAATCAGTGTGAGGACAAGCGATCGAAAAATCAATAACGATCATGGACAGTAGATGAACTTGAAATATTAAAGACAAGCATCGTTTGACGATATACTATCCAAAAATGTAATAAAATCGATTACGCGCGGCGCAGTAGATTAAATTAAAATTTTGAAGAATTTTTTCGACGGTATTTGAATATAGCAATGAAATATGATAATTTCAAGATAATGACAACGGAAAAGTAGAAATATTTGCTGGAATGTCAATATTATGAATATAATGTACTGTCTAATGTAAAAGTAGGTATTTAATATTACCTAATTCTTGTATTGTTCATAACATTGTTGTAGTCAAAGGTAGGTATAAAACAGGAGGATGTGTATTGTGTGACGTCGACGTCAATATAGTAACCATTCTTCTTGCTTATATTTACTTATAAAAGTCAGTGGCGTCGATAGACCATTTCTGAGGGGGTTTGCGCCCTCCCTATTTAATTTTGCGCCTGCTTTCCGTGTTTTTATTTAAATAAATTATTAAAAATCAATCTCATTTTTTTACTATTTTATTATGCACTTATTTATCTGCAATAAGCAGCGAGACGATTATGTACCTATGACTTTAGCCGAAGAGGAAGGGTTACCTCTGCTCTGAAATATGGAGCGAAAATTTAAATAAATTATTCATGCATTAGAACTATTAACGCATTAAAAAATTCAACACACGACAAGCATCCTTCCGATACTAACCTGCATTTTAAAATAAAAATTATTGAAATCTATTAATACTGGACTTTTCTCGTTTTGCCATTAAAAACAAAGTCAAATACTAATAGATTTCAATAATATTTTTTTTTAAATTCAGGTTAATATCGGAAGTATGCGAGTCGTGTGTTGAGTTTTCTAAAACGTTAATAGTTCTAGTATAGAAACAATTAATTGAATTTTCGCTTCATATTTTAGTACAGGGGTAACCTTTCCTCTTAAGAAAGATACTATAAGAAATCAAAATGATGCACCATTCAGGCTATAAAAGAGACAAAATTATTTAATGCTACCCCATTGCAAGGACATAATGAAACAAAAAATTCAGCAAATAAGACCAATTTTATAGACTCGTTATTAAAAAATTTGATCCTTTTCTCCAGAATTACAGTGTACCTCAAAATGCACATTATTGTTCACTTACATCACAAAATCATGTTATAGAGAGTAGTGCAAAATGTATAATACGCAAAATAACTCCGGAAATTAATAATTGTGAGAATTTAACGCACATACGTGGCAACCAATAAAATCACGAATTTGTTTCAAATTAAGCCAATGAACGACAAGCTTTACCGATTGTAATCACTAGTGAAAATTAATAAGCGATTATACTTCACTGTAAATAAAAATCCTAGTTGTCATGTAAATGAAAGCTATATTGACAATTGTTTTTTAAACGTCAGAAAGAAAAACTGTATAAACTCGTGTAAAATGGAAAATTGCAGATGGGGAAATGTATCTACAATAGAGATAACTAACAAAATTGAAGAAAATATCCCAAAAAATACTAAAAAGGCGAAGAAATATGCTTGGGGACAATTTATGGATTTCTGCAAACAAAGAAATTATACATTAGAAGAAGGTACAACCCGTATTCAGCTTTGCAACATGCTTAGAGATTATGCTTATAACATGAAGAAGAAGGATGGTACAGAATATAAAGAAAATGTAATTAAGTTTAATTGGAACGTCACTGCAAAAATGTTGCAAGAAAAATTTTTCAAGGATTATAATGTAAAAATAGATCCTTTTTCGGATTTGGAATTTTTACCTGCCCGTCAAGCTAGAGATACAAAACGAAAAGAACTTCAACGAGATATTGATAATAGAAAAAAAAGTTCTGATGCTTTCACTCCTGAAGAACATTTTCAGTTACAAACCTATTGGTCGGAAGACAATCCGGAAGGCCTACAAAAAAAATTCTATTTCATTGCAGCTAAAGAGTTAGCGTGGAGGGGCAACGAAGGTGTTAATGCAAAGGTTCAATATTTTGTTATTGAAAAAGATAATTTTGGAAACCAAACGGGCCGTATAGAATATAACCCTATCTTTACGAAAACGAAACAAGGAGGATCAAAATCATGTTCAGAAAGTAAGTGGTTAATTAGTAATAAAACAAATTCAGATATTTGTCCTGTGCGATTATTTTATTAAATGCTGGATAAACGTCCTAACCATATAACAACTGATCGTCTGTTTTTAACGCCAAATCACAAGTGGAAGTTAACTCATGATGCAGGCTGGTATAAGAATTGCCCCATTGGTATTAATACAATGTCAAAATGGACACAGCAAACTGCAACACAAATTGGTTTAGACACTAAAAACAAGAAATTTACCAATCATAGTCATCGATCTTCAGCAGTTACGCACCTTGCCCAATCTGAAATTACTGAACAGGAACTTATGAAAATAACAGGACACACTAGTTCAAATTCTCTCAAGCCATATTTAAACATGCAATCCAAAAGACATGAAGAAATCCTAAGCAGAATCAGAAACAGCAGCAATACCACTAACGTGAATTCTGGATCTAATATCAACACCACCAATATGAGATCTGAATCAAGTGAACAATCGATGTTCTTCCAATATACTTTCAATGTACAAAATTTTAATTGTGGTAATCTTTAATTTGTAGTAGCTATGTATGTTGTAATAAATAAATACTATTTTTATTGAGTATCATTTGCTTGTTAAATTCTCACGCAAAATACAATGCGTGACATGACCATTGCCAAATTATTTTTTTGACATAATTTTGAATCGATGTTATGGCAATAGGAAATACAACTCGTGCTGCGCACTCGTTATATTTCCATTTCCATAACAACTCATTAAAATTAATGTCAAAAAATAATCGGCAATGTCCATATCACTTGTTATATTACTTATGATTATTTCGCAATAATAGTAGATGATCCTCGGGACATCACTGAAGAAGAACAGATAAGTATTTGTGTTCGCTTCATTACATCTGAAAATCTTCCAAAAGAAATATTTTTGTTTTAAAAACAAAAAAATTTAAATGCAGAATCAGACTGTCAAAAATTATTTCGTTCTAAAGGTGCGCCCTGTTGCGACCCGCCCCCCTTCCTGTTAAAAATACCTAGTGACGCCCCTGCAACTATCTCCCTCTTTGAGCTTGTGGTCTTCTTTTAAAGGCATGTACTGTTGGAGGGGTGGGGGAGGGGGGGTGTGTATTGTGTGACGTCAATATAATAACCATTCTTCTTGCTTATATTTACTTATAAAAGTAGTAGGTATTCGGTCATCATAAGTATAATTATTGTGCTGTCAACAGTGCATTTATATTTATGAGTTTATTCGCTTTGTATATTCTGTATAGGTGTAGGTATTATGTCCGCACTGTCCCGTCCGTACGTCATGGTAAAAGAGATAAATTATTTGCATTCCAATGTCTTCTAGTTCCATCGCAGTGGAGTTGAGAGCAAATCACCATATTTTCTGTTTTGCCTTAATCTGTTTTGTTTCTATTTCCTCGTGTGCTTTGTTATTCAAGTGACGTGTTATTTCTCTTTTGTTTTATTATTCGTTTGTCTCCTTGTTCTACTCAGTCTTTTGTTTTATTAATTTATATTTAACAGCGAATGAGCGAATTCGTATTGAGATATGTTCTTGTTTAGATTTTATTATATCATAGCAATAGCAAGTATTACGGGAGATGTATTTCTATTAGAGGAAGGTATTTTAGTGTTTTGTCTTTATGTGCAGTTACACTAGAAACATGTGTTGCCTCTGTCTACACAGTCTTTGCAATTTGTACCGAGGAGTATATTTGTGGAATTGCTTTTTGTTGTCATCAAAGTTTCACGTTTTAAAACAGTGTTCTATACAGGCAGTTTCATGTAACAGAACAAGGTTTCAGAGTATGAATTTTAGACACCAATACAAGAGAAATATTCTAATAAACACTGGTGCTATAACACTTTCTAAGATACCGAGGAAGAGTGAAGCGTAATACTGAAATAGTAGAAAATGCATGGGCGGATCTAGGAAATATCCAAGGAGGGGGCGAATTAAGAAACTTTAAACTTTAACTTCGTTCGAATTAAAAGACATAATATGAAAATATGACAATTTTATAAAATAGAAGTAATATTTCATTAATTTAAGCTTAAAGCACAGAATAAAGATTTTATAAGTTTTCAAAAGAAGGTACAGAAATACAAAATTAAGTAATCGATTTTTCGTTTATTTCAGCAATGAAATATGATATGTTGACAACAAAAATATAATAATATGTAAATATACTGCATAACAAAGGATACATTAATACATACAAATCAATTAAATTATAAAATCAGTTCTTTTCTTTTTTGAAGTAGCAAAACGATTAATTGCATTTTCAATGTTTATATCTATGTCTTGATGCACATGCATAAGGGCCAGTCCTAATAACCTGTCTTCTGTCATCCTATTTCGCAGCTATGTCTTTAGCCTTCTAAGAGCGGAAAAGCTACGTTCTGCACTGGTTACGCTAATAGGCAACTTTAATAATATTTCAAGTAGTGTATGGGAATTTGGATACACATCAAAGTCAATAGAGGAATATATTTCTACAGCATTTTTTAAATTTATTTCTTTTGAAGGAGATTGAATTAAACGTAGAAATTTAACGCGCCATATAGTTAATTCAGCAGCAAATATTTCCAGTGAATTAACGTTTTGTATATTTAATAAAATAATTTTGTATTTTTGACACAATATTTTGGTAGATGTTTGCAAGGCTTCTGTACTCATTGTTGTTAAATTATGGGGAAGTAAAGCACTTAAATGAAATGCATTGAGAGTATCTTTAGAAAAACGAGTCTTCTGTACTACACGATGTATAATTATCTCGATGAATTTGTTTTTTAGTTAATCGTGGCAAAACAATAACGATGTTTGCGTTTTTGATTGGATATTTTATAATGAAGTATACTGAAATGCAATCAAATAAAAATGAAATGAAATTGCTTGTTATACCTTACAATTGTCTAAGAAAATACTTAAATAAGTATTTTTAGTTAAAATAAGCTATAATTATTATTTTTAGTATTTAAATATTTTATTATGTACAACGTATGTAACCTAATAGTACATTACGCATTAATAAAACTGCGACCGACGTACTGACGACTGGCGAGTCTATTCCACGATGGGGTGCCCAGCATAGTAGTTGTCAACTTGCCCTGAATTAGTTCATATCAAGTAACCAAACGACTATATTTACGAGATAATATATTTTTTTAAATTATTATTTTATTAAAATTTACCAACCACCAAGGAGCGGGCCATCGCCCTCATAACCCCCCCCCCCCCCCCCGCTGGATCCGCCAATGAGAAAATGGCACCAACAACTGCCAGTGGGGCCGTCAAACGAAAGGTCAAAAATATTGCAGTCATTAAATACCTGTATTCTCGGCGAAAATTTGCATCATTGGACCTTTTAAGCTTAAATAAAGGTTTTGTAACTTACTTCGATAAGTTTTTTAAAGATGTCTGAGATGTTTCTTACATTTTACGTCTATTTTTTAGAAACAAACGCTATGAATCTCACTTGTTCTTACTATGCGCAGATCCCCATTGCGCAAATCTTCTATCTCTTTAAATTGAAAAGGTCTATTTGACATTAATATTGATTATTACCTCCCGCTACCCTTGGTAAGGGAGGTATAGGGATCGTGCTAAAAACCGCATATCGAGATTTTGGTAAATGACCACGTTTTAAGGTCCCTAAAATCCACTTTTAACATTTTAACGATGATATCTGTGTGTATGTGTGTGTGGATCCTCCACTCTAACTCAAATACTATCATTCAGAAAATTATGAAACCTTGTATTCCGAACTTTTTCTGTAATGGAAAGAACCCATTAGATTTTGGTGGAAATCGGATAACCGGAAATGGCACATTACTAGAAGCTCAAAATAGTGTTTCTTCGAAAAGTACCTTTAAATGTTATTTTTTCGAGATTAATGTTATTTTAAAAATTAAAGATTATTAAATTTTCTATAGCTTTGCATTAATACTTTTTCTATATATTTTATGTATAAATTTATAAAATTATTTAGAATTTAAATCCAGCATAAGTAGGTATGTATTTAGATTAATAAAAATTAACGATTCACAAAAATGTTTAAGCTAATCCTCATTTTTGGATTAGTAAATTGTATTCTATCGCGGTATTTAAAATTGAATCTTCATTTTATTATAGCTCCGGTGGCTTAATGGTTAGAGCAACGCCTCATGTCATGAGTGCCCTCTCTCCTCTCTGAGTTCGAATCCCACTAAGGCATGTGTGAATGTGAACCCACTCTGTAATTGGGATGTAATCCTGTTGAGGGGTTTAAAAAAGGTAGTTACTTGGATTAGATTGGACTATATTTTAAAAAATAAACTGTCAAAATTAGAGTAAAATTCGCTAATCCAAAAATAAGGATTAACTTAGGGCTGTAAATGGCGGGAGGTATTGTGTTGGTCACACCAGATTTTTTATTTTTGTGGGCTTTTTTGTCCTAGTCCATAGCAAGCTTTATTACAAAAACCAAAAAGTATATAATATTTAAATTTTCGTATATGGCTTATACAAAGGTCTAAAACTATTATTTGAAGTATTTATTTTTAAATTCAAAATAAAACCATTTCACATCCGGTTAGCCTATTTTAAGCAAAATCTGTGTTATTCCCATTGACATAAAAGTCTTATCTACCAAATTTGAATTATATTTTAAAATAGTTTTTCATTAAAATGTATTATAGACATCAAGTAAAGTACCACTTCTGGAAATTATGTAATGACCATAAGGGGAGGTGCACAATTAGATGTCATAATAGTCTTAAATACAAAATATCAACTTTCTACGGCTTAACGTTTTTGAGTTATGCGAGATTCGTGCGTATGTACGTACATATATACATACATCCGTGCGTACAGACGTCACGACGAAATTAGTCAAAATGGATTCAGGGATGGTCAAAATGTATATTTCCGTTGAAATCTGAAAACCGAAATTTTTCGCGATTACAATACTTCCTTTACTATGTACAAGGAAGTGAAAAACATCCTATGTTATACTTTATCATACTGTGTTATCGACCCTCTTACTTTATTCTACGCCTATGTCTTTATCTTACTTGTTTTTACCATGTTTCGTCCATTGAGAATACTTTTAATCTGGAAGAATGTGAACGTCGATACGAAGAATCTCAAATCGAGAGCGCTGTGACGAAACAAGCGCATGTCGCTTGTCCCTTGCCTCGTAGTTTTGATCGTCCTTGCTCCAGGATATAAGGAAATGAGGATGATATGCAAGATGAAGAATAGCACTTGAGGATATTGAAATTTGGAGATGAGTGCAAAGCTGCATTGTGGTTGCAACAAGTTTGCAGCAGGGATAATGTTCATAGATGAAGATTCTTCTTGGTGTAGGGTTTGTTTATTTTGATCATTGGGTGTGTTTGTGTTGAAATACTTAAATTCAACACGTAACAGTATATTTAATGTTGGCAAGGCTTAAAAACATAATGTCAATCATTTTTTCCTATTTCGCGTAGGTACATAAAGTGAATTTTGTACAACTGTTTTTTGTCAAAAACTGAGTAACAATGAATAATTTTGTATAAATGTTTTTGGAATTTTTTTTTAATTTGAAGTTGGTAATTTATGGTGCGATTATGGTCAATAAATTAAAAAATTTAACGCTGTAAGTACCAAGGTAACATAATTTAAATCTCAAAGTTATTATGGTCACAATTTAAAATTAAATTTTACTGTAAATTCCTCTGTAACTTTACATGCCCAAAATGTTCGCCGTAACACTAAATTTGTGGTTATAGTAAATGTTTACTTCACTCAAAAAATTGTTCTAATATGAAATTCATACCAATAATTCTACAAATGATTGCCGAAGAAGATGATATTTGATAATTTTACCGCGGGGTATTTGAAAATCAAATTTTTCAAAGGTCAATCAAAGATAAAACGGCTTTTTAAAAACTCTTTATTCAGTTAAAGGTTATTTTTCTATATAGTTTCAAGTTTCCCTGAACATCTAAGCAACTGCGCCATCGAATTGACAGCTTTTTAATTCTCATATAAAATAAAAATGTTGTGACTAGTACAATGTCTCTCAGTCTCTGGACATTTTCAGTTTATGTTACATGGGATTTTGAGATTGAATGACCGCCAAAGTATTAATCAGCTTACACATTTCCTACGGCTGGCAAATTAAGAAGGGCGTCAAAAATTGATAACTAAAATACATACAGAATTATTTCGTTCTATAACATGACCTATAAGATATAACTTCTGCATTAACATTTTAAAGAACACAAAAATATTGAAGTACAATAATTTGATTTTGGAGTAAATAAATATGAATTGTTTACAAATCGCAGGACCTAGTGCGGCTGCACCGTTCACACCTGCCCCAAGTCGGCCCTGTATATTTAAAAGTAATCATTCATTTATAGAAATATAAACTGACTTGTTGACATTTATCAGTTGTTAATTCCTCCCATTTTTTGTCTACGTAACCATTTGGAAGTATAGGATTTATAATTCCTGCTCTAAAGACAAAATATTTTTCAATGAATTAAACATATTCTTCATTTTGTTCATTTGATGTATTGGCGGCGTTTTTTGGGCTCAATACTAGTTCTACATGAAAATTAATATTAAATGAATAACACAACTATTTATTTTATTTATATGAAAACTTACACACATGTTATTTCATTCGTGTCTCCGTGTTATAAAAAATTCTAACCTGACAAAACATTTAAATTTTTGATAGTTCGTAAATAGTGAAGTTAGTTGCATAGCTACCTTCCATTATTTAAATAAACTTTTTAAATTTGTTTGACCATAATAACACAAAGATAAATAATTTAAGTTTCAAATTTAAAGAGCTATTTAAATTTAAATTTAGCAGTATTTACAGAAGTGACCATAATCGCACCATTAGTCTAAGTGTTAAATAAATATATATCATTTTAGTTGTCATTACCTGTCATTACTGAGGAAAATTACAGAATTTTTTTTTAGTTAATTATGTATTAACTCTTCGTCTGTCGGGTGTGGTCTGTGAGTCGATGACAAATTGATATTTAGATAATTTGTTTATTATTTCTTTCAAAATTTCTAGGCCACAGTACCTTTCAAGAATCTAAATAGCAAATTTTTACCTCCCGCTACCCTTAGTATTGGTAAGGGAGGTATAGGGATCGTGCTAAAATCACATATCGAGATTTTGGTAAATGACCACGTTTTAAGGTCCCTAGAATCCAATTTTAGTGGCCTGTTCAGAGAAATATAGTCATAAAGGTTGCTTTGTATATAAAGATTGTTATCATAAAGACATTTATAACAATCTTTATGAATTTGTCAATTCAGAACCTCGGTCGGTATTACTAACAATCTTTACAAAATAATACTTGTGAATGAACCAGATTATTTGACAATAGCTAACTTCATTATACATATATGAACCTAATTTAACCTTATTCTTAGCTGTCAATGCTTTAATTTTTTTTTGAATAATAAATTGCCAATTATATTTAGTACACAAACGTTTTCCCAAAACAACTAAAGAACAATATGATATTTATGTCATATTTGGAAACATCTACATTATTTAGAACGTGAGTTTTCAAGAATACCACAGAATGTCAAAAGTAACTTTCTTCCACCACAGTCTTTATCATTTTTATGCTCATTATTCAAGTAGAAGCAGACTCTATACGTATAATAAACTTCATCCCGCTAAAATATAAAACACTAATATTTCGGAGAAAGGTCAATATTAATAATATTTGATTGATATAATAACCTGTCACGTCAAATAACAACGTGATAACAACCATAAATACATAGTTTTAGCAGTCGTTATGATAAAGACTGTCAAAACGCTTAACAATTGTTAACAGTAACCACTTTCAGTACTGAGAATACCAAATTCGATTTTAACAATCTTTATAGTACATAACAACCATAAAGACCATAACGACTACACAAATATTGAGTTCTGAATAGGCACCTTAACATTTTCACGATGAAGCTGTGTATATATGTGTGTGTATGTATGTGTGGGTCCTCCACTCTAACTCAAATAGTATAATTTTTCTAATATGGAAAGAGCCCATTAGATTTTGGTGTAAATCAGATAACCGGAAACGTATTTTATGAATAAAAATTATTTATAATTTAAATCCCGGAGCCTACGCTTGAAACAAACAAAACGCAGTTATTCAATTGTATGTAACTGATAGATAAATATCACTAACAAAGAACTAATCATTTCAAAATAATATTAGTAACGTTTTAAAAAAAAAAAGTAAATAGAACAATAGAAAAGGAATTCAATACAGTATCCAGCATAAGTTCCACACATATACACAGACATCATCGTGACAATAAAACATTACTTGTCAATTGCTCGTTAATCACCCTTAACCAGTTGTTCATGATACCAGCCATTGTGTTTTGTAAAACACTAAATAAGTATTATTCGAATTTATGTAACTCTTTACATACTGGTGTCCCATTACTTTAGAAAAAAATTAAACATTAACATGATATATTGAACACAAGTCAGACAGTTATTTTAAAATTAGTAAAATTAAAGGGTTCTTAAGGTACATTCACAAATGAAAATTAGGTTTATATTTATAGTTTATACTTTAGATTTAAAGACTTTGGCCGCATATTATGTAATGACTTCATTCACACTTCAGAATCTAGTGTCTCTAAATCCAAATCCTAAAGCTAAACATTCCAAGGTCCAAACTTTAGGTTTATGATTTAGTTTGACGTCACAAACTTCATACCAATGTGAACGAGTCTGAAACGATATAGATATATAAACCCATCTTTATGTAGTATTCACTTGGTGGATTCGGTTTTTTAAACAAATGCGAGAAGAACATCGAGACTGTCAAAATTTAATTGCTGAAATACAACAAATAATGCCAAGCGAATGACAGTTTCACGGCGCACGGGTATCTGTTAAGTACTGCTCTACCGATATTTTAATCTTTTTTTAAGCATATACATAGATTTCTGTACATACCAAAACTAAATTACAGTGAATTTAAACTTAAATGTATGAATTGACAAACTTAAACGTAAACAAAAACCATAAACATAATTTTCATTTGTAAATGTACCTAAAGTTCATATATTTGGTTAAAGGCCGTCGCGCACTTGAGCGAGAGGAAGCGCGGCGAAGCGAAGAGTCATTTTTAGAACCAACGCGCACTTGCGAGCAGTTTTCAACGAGAAACCACCACGTTTGCTTCAAAAGATGGACAGCTCGGAGGAAACGCAACAACGCAGGCACTATCAATACGAGACAAATTTATAAATTAATTTGTTTCATCTGTAGGTTCAGTGCAGTGGCAAAATTCCATGGTACAGAGAGATCGAAAAAATGTTTAAATTTTTTGATATATTCTATCACATTCTATAACTAAATAGATAATCTCCTTTTTAATTGAATTCATTTTTATTTATAATAATATATTTAGTTTTTTTCTGTTTTAAGTAGTAGTACATATTCAGTTGTCATATCCATATCTATTGGATCAAATATTTAATGAATTGCTTAAAATTCAACATTTTGTAATGTACATTGTTATATTTACAATTAACAAACTTAATATACATAGCATATCATACCGGTTATATTCATTTCTTCTGCTACTTCTAACCAGCAGTTGTCTTTCAATGTCTGATTAGAATACTCGACACATCCTGTATCGTACAGATCTTTATATTTTGAAACCAGAAGAACTAATTTCTCTTCTGTGTTTGACATTTTCATAGAACCTATACGTATTGTTTGATATGAAACGTGTGAAATTTAATTCTAAACCGGCTATTTCCAATGTGTCTCGGGCGTATTCGTTCTGATTTAGGTAGCTGCGCTGCGCTGCGCTGCGCTATCGCACACTTCAGCTCAGCGAAGCGAAGAGCAGAGAAAAATATTCTCCCCGAAGTATTCCGGCAAGTCGCTTCGCTGCTCTGCTCTTCCCTTCGCCAAAGTGCGCGTATACACATAATAATATATTGAATGAAAAAACGGCTCTTCGCCGCGCTTAGCTTCGCCTCGCTTCGCTTCGCCCAAGTGCGCGACGGCCTTAATACGATTTTTTATTCTACAACAAATGAATAAATAATTCATTATTATTTTTATTTAAATTTCGTGTCGACCAGTGAAACTACAGACAAGTTCGAGCTAGTATTAGACCGGTATTTGTTGTTTATTATTGCTGTCTTTTGTCAGTGTATGTTTTACCTACAAATGAGAATGTGTTCTGCTCGTAGTAAGTGCAATTCTCGTGAAAAACTTTTGTTGGGGGAGTTAAAATAGTGTATATTTGTTTATTTTATTGTCAAACTAACTTTCGTGATATGAATTTTTAATGTGTGTTGGTTTTCAATGGACTAAATAGTGAAATAACTGAAATGTTGTTCCAATAAACGTTCGTAGTAGCAGTGGTAGCCGATTTCCTGTGATGCTGAGTTGTGCGATGCCTCTGTTGGTCAAAATGGATTGATAGTAGGCGAGGTTGGTTCAACATTTATCTCATTTTATTTTATAAATCTTCTACAGTTTATTAATATTATTTAATCTGTCAATAATAACACCGATAATAGATCATAATTAAAACAATTTGACAGAATTTTACAAAATATTCATTAGATGGTTATTAATTTATTTCAAAAGGAACATACTCGTATTTATATGTCGGTTGGTTATTTCTCGAGATAGAGCAGCCAATAGCTTAGTTGCTATGAACGACACGCCGCCAAAGTAAAGGTACATTTACAAATGAAAATTAGTAATGTGTTCCGTAAATACCCGAAAGTCACCAAATTGTGTTTTTCCGTTCCGTAAATATTCAATTCCTGAAAAGATTTGATTTATGGAACGCGGTGACCTGAAATTGGTGAGTCTGGTTAGTCACCAAACTCATCGCGCTCAAAGCACGATGACTTCGGTTATTTGCAATTTGCATCAATTTGACAGATGGCATTGGCGCTATTTGAAAGTTATTTGAAGTTTATTGTTTGCTTTGTGAGATCGTGCTATTAAAAATTCGTGATAATGGTAACTATGTTTAAATTATTGAAATAAAAATTGTTAATATTTATTTTTCTTTTTACAAGAGTAAATACCAAGATGAATACAATTGTGCACACTACGATGGAATTATAAATGATTTGAATAATGTTGGGAATCATGAATGCTTATCTGACGGAACTTGAATATCAAGCTGTTCCGAAAATATTCACCACTTTCAGTAACCAACTACTCACCGAAATCACCGATTACGATTAGTCTGATTTATTTACGGAACATACTAAAAGTTTATGGTTTTTGTTTAGATATACGTCATTCATAAAGGCAATTTTAATTGAACCTTAATTTAATTTTGATTGAAAGGAAGGGGGAAGGTTTTGACATCTATATAAACGCTTCAAAAACAAGAGTAAAATATCGGTAGAACAGTGGTAACGCGAAACTGTCATTCGCTTCGCTTGGCATTATTGGTTATATTTCAGCAATTAAGTTTTGCCCGTCTTGTTCTTCTCACATTTGATTTAAAGGCCGAATCCACTAAGTGGATACTAAATAAAAATGGGTGTATATTTCTATATTGTTTTCGACTCGTTCTCATTGGTGAAAATTGTGACGTCAAACTAAACCATAAAGCTAAATTTTGGACCTTAAAATATTTAGCTTTATGATTTATGGTGCTATTCTGTACCGTTCTATAAGCTCTATAGACTGTGTAAGTAACCAACGTTACAGGTTGTAAGCAAATTGCAATTCTGTAACCAAGTTACAGTATTGTAAACGCTAAAGAGTTATAGAAATTTCTATAAATCTTAGAGCGCCAAAATCTTGACTGTAAGGCGATTTCGGGCGACATACCCGTTCACTTCTTCGGATTACTTACGATTAGTTACGGTATGATATGGTTAATGGTGGCGCCAAAAATTGTTGGTTCACTTGTTGACACCGTGCTTGGTGGTTATGTATATTCTGCAACATTTAAAACTGTCAAAAATAGTGTCTGACAATTAAAATGCATTAACGGAGAAAGATAGTTTTTTCCATATTTGTCCAAAAAAGAGTCAACGAAAATAATATCACCCTGTTTGACATAAGACCACCACTCCGACTGTTTTAACTTTTCAAATTTAAAAAAATGACATGATAAAAAGAAATAGAAATAGTGAACTGAGAGCTGACCCGACTCGCAAACCCGTTCAGCTGTGAGCACTGATCCAAGCATACCGGGTATGTTGTTCCTAGCGCCCGATTGTGTGAACGCATCTGAACGCAACATACCGCAAATGAGCGGTTGTCGCCCGAAATCGCCTAAGGTGTTTACAGAGCATATTGAAACGTCAAAAATATATTTTAAACGTCAAATATATATTTTATATAAAAAATTTAAACAAATATGGAAATTAAAAGCAAAAGTTAACAATTTTTATTATATCCATTATTAAATGAAAAACAAAGAAGGTATATATCCTATCAAATCTTATAGAAATTTATGTTTAAAAAAATATTTTAGCATGAAGATAGAGATTTTTCGAGACTTTTAAATAGCTATACATAAGAATTTGTCATAATTATTGATTCAAAGCTAAAGACAAGGGCAGTTTCCGCCAGTCAAGATAATTTGAAGAAAACCTTACCTGAGTACGAGTTCAAATTATCTAATAGTAGAGAACTGTTCACATTTTTATAGAATAATTGAAACAGTCATTAAATGATGACTGCATGATTAATATTAATAGATCACACTATCGAGAAGAATAGATTACAAATATTAAAACACAGGAGACAAAAAAAAAATATTAACAATGACAAGTGTTGATTATAACAAATACAAAAATTGATTACCTGCGAAAATCAAAACAACGTAATTTGATTCAATAATTATATATTTCATTTAATCATAAATCTATATCTTACATATGTGTAAATCTGATGTATTTCTAGAAATGAATAATAATGAAAAAATCGTGATGGAAGAATCTATTGCTTATTCAACTACATAAATATATTGTGGAATATGTATCTTTGAACCAACATACCTACCATTTTATAGTGTATTATTTATATAACAATCGTTTCTATTTCATATTTTTTAGAATGCGTACAAAATTACTGTCAAATATACTGTAGCATATTTGACAGCTAGACAGGAATGAAGTTAGGCATTCTATAAGAATAACTCTGTAGCGAGATTTGTTATAGAGAGAGTTACAGAATAGGTAATTTTACTACTATGTAAGCTGTCGTCTGACAGAGCTCTATAGCTTATAGAGCCTATAGAGTTACAGTCTACAAAGCAAAGTTACAGAATAGCACCATAAGATTTAGAGACCTTAAATTCAAATCCCTTTGGCTGTCATGATCTCTACACAATTTATTTCAAATACCTGAGTTCCGAAAATACAGTAACATAATCTCATCGTTTTAATGGGCTCAGCTATCATCCTTATCTCCATATAATATTATTATTAGGTAATAAATAATGTACACCTTAACTTGGATCAACCTAACTACCCTTATAATGTTATTTAGCAAACTATCTGATATTAAATATCACCTGTACCCCAGTCATCCCTTAATTCAATCCTCATCCATCGTCGCTTGTCCTCCAATCAGATCACACCTGCAACCCTTCGCCGTGACGTCACAATGAAGACGTCGAGCCAAGGCCCTCGATGGCATCTCACCCTCTCGGATAGGGTTGCCAAACAAGGGAGTGTGATTGAACGGTGTAAGACCTAGGATATTCCGGAGAGCAGAAGACGGGTCATTTCCTTTACAAGGGGGTGTGATTGGATAATGTATTTATAATAATAACAATGCCAATCGCAATTTTTTACTGTACCATAAAGTGAGGTTCAAATTTTTAAAAAAATGTAGCTTTTGAAAAGGCTTGAGTATTTTAGAATAAATGGCTTTGGAGGGTTCGGAAATTGGCCTTAAAACAGGGGATATAATTTTAAAAATTTAGAGATGCACTTTTTACTTCCTTGTACAAAGTAAAGGAAGTATTGTAATCGCGAAAAATTTCGGTTTAAGATTTCAACGGAAATATCCATTTTGACCATCCCTGAATCCATTTTGACTAATTTCGTCGTGACGTCTGTACGTACGTACGTGCGTACGTATCTCGCATAACTCAAAAACGGTAAGCCGTAGAAAGTTGAAATTTTGTATTTAGGACTGCTATAACATCTAGTTGTGCACCTCCCTTTTTGGTCATTACATAAAAACTTTTCAAATTAGGTATTTAAGACTTTTATGTCAATTGGAATAACATAGTAGATTTTGATTAAAACAGGCTAACCGGAAGTGATATATTACCTGAAGTTGTTAACAGTTTTTCTTGAATAAAATGGTTTCATCTTGATTTTAGAAATAAATGCTTCAAATAAGAGTTTTAGAGAATTAAATTCTGCGTCTAGCATATCAAATATTATTAAATTTGCCTTTTGTAGTTTTGTATAAGCGAGATATGTAAATTTAAAAGTTATATATTTTTTGGTTTTTATAATGAAGATTGCAATGGATTAGGACAAACAATAACAAAAAAATAAAAAATAGATGTTAATGTCAAATACGTGCAATTTTATAATTGGGTCTATACTTCATATTGGTCTTGCATACAAGGAAGTCGTGTGGAGGGGGGGCGGATGTTTTTAGTTCAAGATCGAATAGCTGTACATTAAAACTTACATTTTTTACCTCCCGCTACCCTTGGTATGGGAGGTGTTGGGATCGTGCTAAAAATCGTATATCGAAATTTCGGTAAATGACCACGTTTTAAGGTCCCTAAAATCCAATTTTAACATTTTCACGATTATATGTGTGTGTGTGTGTGTGTGTGTGTGCGTGCGTGCGTGCGTGCGTGCGTGCGTGTGCGTGTGCGTGTGCGTGTGCGTGTGCGTGTGCGTGTGCGTGTGCGTGTGCGTGTGCGTGTGCGTGTGCGTGTGCGTGTGCGTGTGCATGTGCGTGTGCGTGTGCGTGTGTGTGTGTGTGTGTGTGTGTGTGCGTGCGTGTGTGTGTATCCTCCACTCTAACTCAAATACTACCATTCAGAAAATTTTGAAACCTTGTATTTCTACCTTATTCTAATATGGGAAGAGACCATTAGATTTTAGTGTATATCAGATAACCGGAAATGGCACTTTACTTGAACCTCAAAATAGATTTTCTTCGAAAAATATCTTCAAATGTTATTTTTTCAAGATTTGTGTTATAAAAATTCGATCCCGACCAACGCCAAATATTTCGAATTTTAAATGGCACATTATTGACCCCTGTGGTGCACTCTCCACGCCAGCAATAAGTGCCCGTGAGGTGACGCCTGGTAAATGCCCGCACGGTACAAATATGTCATCATCATTACTGATATCTGCGAACAAAGCAGATTGGCACACCCAGCAATGGGTAATATGTAATATGCCGTGATATATTTATTTATTTTATTTATAAAAATTAAAGATTATTAAATTTTCTACAGATTTGCATAACTACTTTTTCTATATATTTTATGGATAAATTTATAAAATTATCTATAATTTTAATCCCGGAGCCTACGCTTTAAACAAGCAAAACTTCTGGTTACACAGTTCATATTTCAAATGTATATAACTGACAGATAAATGTCAGTGTCAAAGAACTAATCATTTCAAATTAATAATAGTTACCTAAAGGTGACAGAAGGTAAAAATCGACCAAATTCAGTTTTTCGTCATTATATAGTGCCCTATAAGAATTTTTGAAAAAAAAGCTCATCTGAGATGGCTCCCTATAGGTGCAAAATGTTCCATTTAACCGACATTGGGCCCTATTCTGTAACTTGGTGGTTAATTTTTAACCACTGGTTAAAATTTTTATCCAATAGTTCTTGATTTGACAACTAAAAATCCCTCTTTTTGTTATACGTCGACATACTTGATTGGTTAAAGAAAATAACCAGTGGTTAAATATTAACCACTGAGATACAGAATAGGCCCCATTGTATCTCTTATAGTTCTCGAGATTCCAATTGTGGCAGCTCTAAATGGGACACTATATATAGCCCTATTTGATTAAAATTATGAGTGAAAAGTTTTATATTTTAAAAAATATTTTGGTATAAAATCATTTAAATTTAGTGGCCTATTCAGAGAAATACAGTTATAAAGGTTGCTATTCATATAAAGATTGTTATCATAAAAACATTTGTAACAACCTTTATGAATTTGTCAATCCAGAACCTACGTCGGTATTATTAACAATTTGGCAGAAAGGTCAATATTATTAATATTTGAATGTTATAATAACCTGTCACATGTCAAATAACAACGTGATAACAACCATAAATACATATAGTTTTAGCAGTCGTTATGATAAAGACTGTCAAAACGCTTAACAATTGTTCACAGTAAACACTTTCAGTAATGAGAATACCAAATTCGATTTTAACAATCTTTATAGTACATAACAACCATAAAGATAATAACGACTACACAAATATTGAGTTCTGAATAGGCCCCTGTTTTCAGAATTTTAAAAAATATATGCAACTTTTTTTTTAGTACCGGACCCCATTGATAATAGTTCGACCGGCATTTGATCAGTCACCTTTTAGTCCAGATTTATCTCCTATCGAGATCCTTTTGAAAAACTTCGTAAAAATCCAATGCGTACAGTTAAAACCTATCTTGCAATACATATGCGACAATACTGTAACAGAAGAATGTATAGAGCTTGTGGATACAATGCCTAATAGAATTAAACCGGTAACCGGTACCGGTAACCCAGTATTAAATGCTGAATACTTAAATACTATACAGGGTGTCTCACAACTCGCGCCCCAGACGAAACTGACACTTGCCGACGACAATAGGTTGCCAACAAATAGAAGAAAATAATTTGCGGCTGCTTGCATAACGGAGTTACAAGACTTTTTAATCCACCAATCCCGGAAGGATATCTTGAGGTGTGATGATATTATTACAAAATAAAACTGGTTGCTAGGTTTTAAAAATACTACTAATGAGTTACAAAATTTGTTTGACTTACTGTAATTTTGACACTTTAGAGCTGACTTTTCACTGTTAACAAATTTTGGTTAGCGAAGGTGTCATCCGAGATCATCATTTATATCGTACAGTGCAACGTGTTGTAAAAATATTATTGCCATTTCTAAGTAATCAGCGGCTGAATACATGGTAAGAATTTGCCTTTTTCATTCACCTTGTCAAATTTAATTTGACACTGACATTTTACGAAAACAACAGTCGCCCACACATTTTAAAGAAGATTTGATTTGTATAAAACCCCTAGTAACGTAAAATTACGGCAAACACACGTTAAAGGTGTAGGTCACTGATTGGTCAATTTTAAGACGTCTTTTCTCGAATATCTTTTAAGCTGCATTTTTTTTTCTTCGAAATTGCACATCCGAGTGCAGTCTCGTGTTTCCTCATTCGCTCTGGGGCGCGAGTTGTGAGACAGCCTGTATTTAGTTTCAGTACATTTAAAATGTATATTTAGTCTAAAGAAATTTGTAGAAATTTCTCACCATTTGCATAGGTTTTATAATTTGTTTGTCAAAAATTTACACACACTACTACTTCATTATAATTTTAAATTTATTTGTAAGTAGTGAATACCTCCTTATTTAAATTTATAAAACAGTTATTGACTTTATGATCACCGTAAAAATTTCCATCCTAAATATGCAAATTCGTTCACAATATCATAATGCCCATCCATAATTTCCCTAAACTCTTAACATAAAATTTAAGCATAATGTCATCCCCAGACATTAAGCATAACTGCACATAAAGCACTGTGCACATTGTCTATGTCTATACACACATGTTTATCCTAAACAATCCAACTCGAAAAACCATTAAAGCATGGGCGTCCGTCACAGGGAGCTATTAATCTTGGGAAGGGTTGACGCTCGCAGTTACCCCTATTTAGTTTCGCATATGTTTTCAGGGCAGGACTTAGGACAGCAGAATTTGTAACTATTAGGGCCTAGAGTAGTTTGTAATTTGAATAATGGCCCTGGGAAGTAACACTAAATGTGGGTGATTTCTAGTTTTATGTTTTTATTAATGGCCCTAAAGTTTGTTCAAGTTGGGGGCGGTATTATAAGGGTTAAAATAGAGGGTGGTTTGGCGAAAATATTTTAGATGATAGTATGTATTATTAATTATTATTAATTACATGAAGGCTTTAAGCGCTAATTACTTTTGTCATTGCAACTTTATAAGATGTATTGTAGTATCAGAGTTCTTGCTCCGGGACTCAGTTTCCCGATAACATTTGCCGTGAGGTATCTTTTACCTAAATGGTTAATGTGTTCCGATGTCTCTTCGTTCCCTTCACAGAGTTGACAGATATTATTTTCAGCTATACCAATCGTACTTAAATGGTATATCAGACCAGTAAAGATACCGGTAAATTTCTGCAAACTATTGATAGAAAACAAAATTCATAATCTGTTATATCATACACTACTTTAGATTTACCTTCGTTGTACTTTTTTAATGATTTATTCAGGGCTGCGCCGTGCGGGTGGGCAGGTTGTGCCCCGCACAAAGGCGCCTGAAAGTAAATAGTAATTTTTTTAAAAAAATGCTCTTATTCGTAAAGACAAAGTTACTATAAAACTTACAAATTAACGTGTAGAAGTGAACAATATATTTTTTAATTTGTTTGCATTAGAGCTCTAGTTATAAGTAAAATAATTATCGTATCAATCGGTTCGTTTTTATTCTAGCATTGTTATATTGAAAATGTTGGTTACAAAAATGAAAACGTTGATTACAACAATGAAAATGTTGATTACAACAATGGATATATTGATTATAACTCAAGAATATTGATTACAAGAATGAATCCCACAATGAATTCAATATTTAAATACCTAATATCATTTTGCAAAGAATCAAATGCATATACAATTCTAAAATCTGTTGTAAAATTGTTGATTACGACAAACGATTTTGATTATAACCTATTAATTACAAGAATGAATCTAGGAAAATTTCATTAATATATTAAATCTAGCATTTTTGAATAATAAAAAGTATAGTTTAAACTTTAATTTGCAAATTTTACATCATGAGGAAAAGGGGCACTAAAATGTAACAGCACAAAGGCGCCTAATCCCCACGGAACGGCCCTGGTTTTAATGCACCATTCCAAATGATATTTCTTTTGATCATCATTTAAATTATGAGGTATTCACCGGTTACTAACTTTCCTGCCTTTTATTTATTTATTTATAGCGGTCATTCCAATGCGCAAAGTAGCCCGTATAATTATGTATGTGACACGGTTGTTTTCTTTAATCATTGTACGAATAGCAGCTATGTTTTCATCCGTAACTGCAGAAATTGACCGATCTTTGCAAATCGTCATTGAGAGAAACTGGATGAAATTTAAATTCATTGTACCAGCTGTGAACAGACCTGATACTAGGTGCTTTATTTCAAAAAGCATCCCGACTTTTATATTAATAAGAATGACGTGTTAGATTTTTTCTAAAATTGATAAACCGGAAGTGATACTTTACTTGAAGCTCTGAACAGATTTTTGTGAAAAATATATTATGACATATTCCAAAACTTGTCAAATTTAGTATTTAAGACTTTTATATAACGGGAAGCAACATATTAGATTTTTGCTAAAATTGATAAACTGGAAGTGATACTTTATTGGAAGCTCTGAACAGATTTTCGTGAAAAATAAATTGATACAATCCAAAACTTTTCAAATTTGGTATTTCAGACTTTTATATTAATGATAACGACATATTAGATGTTTTCTAAAATTGATAAACCGGAAGTACTACTTTACAGGAAGCTATAAACACATTTTCTTCAAAAAATATATTAAAACATGATTAAAAACTTCTCAAATTTGGTATTTAAAACACGTGTATAATTTGAAACATTAGATTTTGACTATACCTATATGATAAACCGAAAGTGGTACTTAATTTGGAGCTCTTAACAGAATTTCGAGGAAAAACATAATAAAATATACACTAAAATTTGGTATTAGTGACTTTTCTATTTATTGGAACAACAAATTAGTTTTTGTTTACGAAAGATCAACCGGAAGTGATACTTTACTTAAAGTTCATTGCTGTTTCAAACAAGAAATTGACGGAAGGTCATGTGTTGGCCACATCAGATTTATTGTTATAGGCGGTGTGCACAAAAGTAGTCAGCGCCGACAGGGGACAAAAATGAAAAAATGGTTACTCATTGAAACATAGCAAGTATATGTTTTATGTCAGAATAATTTTGCAATTTCTATTTTATAAATTATTTGCAATGAATGCGAATGATAGGACGTTAAATATTATGCGATGCAGTGGGGGATGTAATAATTCTTACAAAATTACCGATTGAAGTATCAAATTTTATAAATTTCCTAGAAGATTATATGAGGAACAGATGTATAAGAAAGTAACTTTTCAACAGATATCTTCTACTAATATGAAAATTATTTTAGGTATTTTCTCATTGTAAAAGATACTTATCGTATAAATAAAATTTCAACAATTGTCGTCTGATTGCAATAATGAATTATTTAAAATGTGTTTCTTAAGTTAATATTTGAAGAAGATAAAATACAAGAAGCAGAAAATTGTCTTAAAATTGTATAATACATACAGTTGTATGAAATAGAAGTCTATTTTTGACATAATTCGTCTATTTATTATAGATTTTGTACATGTAATGTTAATATTAAAGGTAGAAATTCACATGGTTCGTATTTTTCGAGTACATATTTTCTTTTCTGAGCTAGTGCAACTAATTCCACTTAGAGCCTGGTATATTTTCAATGAAGAATCTTCTTCATTTATTGCGAATATAAAAGAAAGAAGCTAACATCATACACTGAAATCGTGATATGTAGAAATTTTCTTCTTTCCAATCATTCAAGTTTTCCAACTTTTTAATCTCAATTTCCATGTATTGTGCATCTTGTAACATTTAACTAATATTATAAATTATAATATAAATTTAGATATGATAAAATGGTTTACAGAAATCACACATATTATGAGAAAAATTATATTTTCTGCCACAGTACCTTCGCTGGTATTTTGACTTTTTTGATTGTCACATCACATATGTATATAGCATTTTAAATATTTTCTTTATTCATTTCAATATACTATGATGTATAATATTCATACACAATAGCAACAACTCAAAATAAAATTGTAAATTGTATCACTTTCTCGAAATGTCAAAATTGATTCGGTAATCAAAAATGCCAATGTGGCCGATAGAGGCGCTGACGCTCAAAATGTGCACATCGCCTATAGTTGAAAAAATCTGATGTGGACACCACACGACTTCCTTGTACACAAGACCAATATGAAGTATAGACCCAAGCTTGGACCCAAGTATAAAATTGCACGTATTTGACGTAATTTGACATTATCATCTATTTTTTATTTTTTTGTTATTTTTTGTCCTAATCCATAGCAAGCTTCATTACAAAAACCAAAAATTATATAAGTTTTAAATATACATATCTCTCTTATACAAAGGGCTAATTTAATAATACTTGATGTGCTAGACACAGAATTTAATTCTCTAAAAATTTTATTTGAAGCATTTATTTCTAAAATCAAAATGAAACCATTTTATTGAAGAAAAACTGTTAACAACTTCAGGTAATATGTCACTTCCGGTTAGCCTGTTTTAACCAAAATCCACTACGTTATTCCGGTTGATATAAAAGTCTTATATACCAAATTTGAAAAGTGTTAATTATATTTTAAGATATTAAAATCTATTATAGGCTTCAAATAAAGTACCATTTCTAGAAATTATGTAATGACCAAAAAGGGAGGTGCACAACTAGATGTTATAGCAGTCCTAAATACAAAATTTTAACTTTCTACGGCTTACCGTTTTTGAGTTATGCGAGATACATACGCACGTACGTACGTACAAACGTCACGACGAAATTAGTCAGAATGGTTTCAGGCATAGGCGCCAACTCCAGGGGGCTGAGTACCTTTGAGCCCCCTCAATAATTTAGAGGGAGGGGCTCAGCCCCCCCCCCCCCAATAATAAGACGCTCATCTTTTGATATATTTTGGAAGAATGTTACCGCAAAAGCCAATGAACTTGATTTCCCGGAACCACAATCACCTCGAAAACGACAAGTTCCAAAACGAATTGATGGAGGTAGTAGTGCTCATTATTTTGATACACCAACCGACATGTATCGGAGCATTTTTTATGAAGTAATTGATACTTCCGTAGAGTGTATAAAATCTAGATTTCAATCGAAAATTTCAAACTTCGTTACTCAAGCTGAACAATTTATTCTTGGTTCAACTAATAATATTGATGATATTCAAACTTTTTATAAGGATGAGATTGATGCAGACAGACTGCTTCTACATAGACATATGTTGCTTGACATAAAAAATTCTCGACAAAATATTCATTTTAATTGTTTAGAACATGTTATTAAGCTATTCAAAGAGGATAAATTTTTAAAAGACATGCTACCAGAAATGGCCAATTTTATTAAATTACTGTTGACTATCCCGGTGTCAACTTGTACTGCTGAGAGATCTTTCTCCAGTCTTAGGCGCCTAAAATCATACTTGAGAAATACAATGGGTCAAAGCAGATTAAATGCAGTAAGCATTTTAAATACACATCGTAATTTCACGGATTCATTAAATCTTGACAATATTGCAAATGAATTCATATCCCGAGCTGACATAAGAAAACAAACATTTGCAATTAAACATTAAAAATCTACTTTTGTTATTGTTTTAATTCTATAATAATTACCTCTTATTTACAATTATAACCAAATGTTATAACTAGTCATTATTTTAATTTTAAAGTGTAGGTATCTGTATTAATATAATTTAACTTTGCTTGCCTTTTTTTGAGCCCCCCCAATAATTCCCTCAAGTTGGCGCCTATGGTTGCAGGGATGGTCAAAATGGATATTTCCGTTGAAATCTCAAAACCGAAATTTTTCGCGATTACAATACTTCCTTTACTTCGTACAAGGAAGTAAAAATGAAATTAGTATAAATATTTTTCAGTAGTTGACTATGAAGTCATTCTTTGGTTTAAATGTCCTCTTTTAGTTTTCTTTTTCATGCTCTTTAAACTTCTTTATCCGTGCTCCAATTACACAAAAATTAGCAGGAGCAATTTCTGCCTTCTCTAGTGTCGATGTCAACCTAACGACATCTCCCGAGAATTCGGCGATCGCCGATCTTTAATTACTTCCCAAGCGAGTGCGACAGACATATACCCCTTGCTGTGAGTATGAGAGAGAACGATAGAGATTGGCACGTGTCGAAAAGAATAATGATCCTGTTCTGATTTTTTCCCCGAGCGCAGGCGAAATCTATCGGATTTTTGCGGATTATTCTCGGTTATTAATATTGGATTTGATAAGAGGGGATGATAATAAATTGAAGGTTATGAATAAAATGGGGTGGATGGGTGACTTCATTTTTTTTATAGTTTATTATTTAATATACAGATGTTAAATATATCTGAGTTATTTATTTTTAAGATCAAAAGAAACTTATTTAATAAATTTTATTGTAAATTTATGTTTTAATTATTGTAATCTCAATAGTTGTCATTGTTGTAATCAATTAGGAAATACGAATGTAAATGTTAGATTACTTTTTAATATCATTATCATCTACGAGTATGTTGTGAATATTGTAATCAATACTGTCATTGCGTTTAATTATAAAAAGATTAAAGTTTAAATATCTACTATTTTAATTATTATAATCACAGCTTATGCGTGATGCGTATGATAATCTTCAATATTATATTAAAAAAAGTATTAAAGTCGCATTAATTAAAGCCAATAACAAATCTAATTTTGAAAACGACCAAAGATTATTAATTTACATACCTGATTTTTACCTCCGTCTTTCATTTAGTTAAGGAGGATATTGTTTTTGGTCAAAAAATTTGATGGTGAGTTTTTAATGAATAAGCATGTTATAGAGTCTCTAGAATTCGATTTTACTATTTTTGCAATGATGTCTGTATGGCTGTGTGTGTGCGTGCGTGCGTGGGTGCGTGTGTGTGTTTGTGTGTGTGTGTGTTAATATGAAGTGTAAAATGCAGTCAAATCGTATAGTGAATACAATGTTCTTTAATATTTATAATAACATTAAATGTGAAAATATTATATTTAACATCGTTTTTTCAAGAAGAACTGTTAAAATATTCAAATGAGGGTACTTCCGTTTGACCAATTATAACTAAAATCTAATCAGCTCTTCATATGGATGCAACGAAGAGGAATACGAAAGAATTATAATTTTTGGAATTGTAGTATTAGAGTTATCGTAGATGAATATTTTGTTACACACACACACGCGCACACGCACACGCACACGCGCACGCGCACGCACGCGCACACACACACACACACACACACACACACACACACAAACACACAAACACACACACACACACAAACACACACACACATCATTGTAAAAATAGTAAAATCGTATTCTAGGGACCTTAAAACGTGCTTATTCATTAAAAACTCCTTCCTTACCTAAGGGTGACGGAAGGTAACAATGGACTAAGGTTTTTTTCAGTTGTTTTCCACAGACACACAATCAGTGGCGTAGCTAACTTTTTCGGTGCCCGGGGCAAAACATTTGTAGGTCACCCCCCCCCCCCCCCATCCAGGTTTTATATGGTACTCCCCTAAATTAAACAAACAAGGGAAATAATATTATATTTTTAGCAATACAATATACAAACATGAATATATATACATATATATATATATATATATATATATATATATATATATATATATATATATATATATATATATATATATATATATATATATATATATATAATTATATCTATAACTTGGTTTTGTTACAAATATAATTGTTGTTAAACTTTCAAACTATACATATAAAAATATCTCAATTTTTTAACATTTAACTTTTCTGGCCTTCACTGCTACAAAGTCAGATGAAAGTATTGCTAGATTTGGTAATCTTTCTTGGCCCATAGTTGAACGTAGATAAGATTTAATCAATTTGAGTTTGCTGTTTGAGTTTGAAATTATTATAGTCATTCAAGCCTGGTTTTGGGCCTCCCAACTGCGGCGCTCGGGGCGCCCCCCCTCCCTTCGCCCCCCCCCCCCTTATCCCTAGCTACGCTACTCTACATAATAAAATTTTATTGAAAGTTACTAATAAGTAGATCACCTTTTAACTTGTGTGACGTTCATTCGTTGGTTGTTTTGTTTTATCCCGCGTCTGATATGGCAACAGCAAGTGCTAATAATGATAAACAAGAGCGATCGTCTTCGTACTTATTAAATTAAGAAGTTGGCGGTGGCAGCAAACTTCACTGAAGTACCCAGCCCTCCGCCTACGAACTAATTGCGTCATCAATATTCTAATTACGATCTATGTCCTATTTCGGTTGAAGAAATCCACATACACTCTTGCTATTTCATCCAGGGCCGTTGCGTGGGTATCAGGCGCCTTTGTGCTATGTTATATTTTAGCGCCCCTTCTCCTCATAATGTAAAATTAGCAAATTAAAGTTTAAACTATACTTTTTGTTCTTTAAAAATGCTAAATTTAATATATTGATGAAATTTTCTGATTCATTCTTGTAATCAATAGATTATAATCAAAATCGTTTGTTGTAATCAACAATTTTACAACAGATTTCAGAATTGTATATGCAATTGAATCTTTGCAAAATGACAATAGGTATTTAAATATTGGATTCATTGTGGAATTCATTCTTGTAATCAATATCCTTGAGTTATAATCAATATATTCATTGTTGTAATCAACATTTTCATAGTTATTATTTCAATATAACAATGCTAGAATAATAATGAACCGATTGATATGCTAATTATTTTACTTATAATTAAAGCTCTAATGCAAACAAATTAAAAAATCTGATGTGGCTAGCACATAACCTCTCGCCAGATATTTTACCTGGTTGTACGCATAAAACGAAAAATATTTTTAAATATAAATACATATATTCATGTCTCACTACAAAATAATTCTCACATACTCGTATATTTGCAAAATCTATGGGATATTTTAATATAAATTATGTACAATACATACATTTTCTTTATATTCAATATCCTGAAATTTTCTTTTTCTACTTTCCTTTTCTTTTTCTTTATATTCGTCAATTTTTCGCAAATTCCTCTTACATTCTTTTTTACGTATATTCTTTTACGTTGTTGACTTTTTTTATTTTCATAACCTTCATAATAATGTACAAATATTTTTGACAGCGGAATACAAATATTTTTGACGGTGACATTTATGTGTGAATTACAAATATTTGAATTTCTTGCCTTGAAGTAGTTTGATCCAAGAATTTTTACATCAAATTATTTTATATGCATTTCTTTATCTCTAAATCTATACGAGTAGAAAATATAATAATGAATTTATATTTATCGAATAAAGAATTTAACGTTCTTTAGTATAAGTATTTACATAAATTTTCGATAAATAATATTTAGATGATTTTTTTGTTGTAACTACTACTTCCGGTTGTGCAATTGTTACCAAAACTGACTCGACTCTTCCCATTATTGTTAGATTGAGGAATCCGTAGTTAAAAATGTCTTAAGTCTTATAGTATTTGAGAAATCGTGGATCCAACATCCACACACACACACATCCACACACACGACACATCCACATACACACACACACACACACACACACACACACACACACACACACACACGCACATACGGACATCATCGTAAAAATGTTATAATCGGATTCTAGGGACCTTAAAACGTGCTTATTCACTAAAATCTGGATATGCGATTTTTAGCATGAATCCAATACCTCTCTTAGCGAGAGGTAAAAATATATTGTTATCACGTTAATTTGTAAGTTTTATAGTAATTTTATCTTTACGATTAAGAGCATTTTATAAAAATTTACTATTATTTACTTTACTGTCTCGAAACGGCGCCCCTTAGTGTTGCCACAAGACGAGACGAGACGAGACTTGAGGTCGGTCTTGTCTTGGTCTTGACTAAGTCTCGACTACCTTGGTCTTGTCTTGGTCTTGTCGAGACGAGACTTGCAGTCAGTCTCGTCTTGTCTCGAGTCTCGACAAGACTTTCGACTCTGCGTCAATCAACAAATTGTTTATAATTTTATATAAAAGTGCATTAAAATCTAAGAAAATCAGTACAATCATGTTTAAAAAATTCTTATAAATATTTGAGATATTAATTTTTAAAGTCTTCTAAGGATCATTGTCTACTTGATCTCTTCAAACAATTAATATGAAAATTTGTGTATATAGTGAGTTATAGTACTTATTTACCTTTACGTATTTTAAGTAGATGAAATACCTAGATATTGTTTTTCAATTTTACAGTTTATATTTGTATTCCATAATTTAATATATCGTTTTACACTACTTATTACGGGTTTCAGCATTCCCAAATCCGAAATTATTTCTTATTTTTTATATAATTCTGCAAGTGTACATTTTTAGTGTCACTGGTCAACATGAAATATGTATTAAAAATAATTACGAATTTATTTTCTATTCAACGTCAGTTAGGTACGTTATTAGATAATTCATTATTTTTAATACAAATTTCATGTCGGCAGTGGCGCACTAAAAGAACACTGCAAGAATTGAATACATAACAAGAAATAATTTTCCAAATTTTGGAAAAATTCTTTTCGATTAAGAATCAGCACAGCGAAATGTGTATATCCTCAGATTTTTTTAAGAGGTAATCTTAATACTAGGGTTTACGGATAATTAAAAAGAAAGTCACATTCATTTTTATTGGAATCAGGGCCGTAGCCAGATTTGTCAGGGCACTTTCCCCGACTGGTCGACCAGCGTCTTTAACAATAACGGTGTGGGTGCTCTAACCCACTGTAATATATTGTATATATTATTATTGTTGTTATTAGTGTAAATAGTTAGTTGTAAATAAAATGCGTGTCGCTGTCTTTATTTTCCCTTTCCCAACATTTCTTTCATTGTCAAAGTCACGTATATTTTTTATACAACATCCCTTGCAGTGACCTTGGTAATCTCAGGCTCCAAAAAATCCGCTTTCTCTTAAGTTTTCTAAGAATTCGTACATCCCTACAATGTGTTTTCTCCAGGTCTCCACAAGTCAGATCATTTCTCCGATTTAACTGTTTAAGTATTTATTCTACTATATACCAAAATCTATGCAATTAATGCTCATTTATTTCTTTACGTATAGATCATAAATAGGAGTATTATGCTTATTTTGCAATATTTACTATTTAAGCCAAGTTTCAAACCCAGTTTGTGAATTTCTTATAAAGTATCCAAATTTTTATATTCACATACATTAATGTTTCAGGAACACAACGAAAATACGTAATTATAAATTTTTAAAAATTCATATCTCTCTTCTTTTTACTAATTCTCAAACAATATTTATAGCGTTACTCTTGAGTTGTGAAGCACTTTTAGTAAATATATTTCAAAAAATACCTACAAACTGAAGTCGAGAGTCTTGTCGAGACTTCAAGACTTTCTCGACAAGACTCGATATTGGTCTCGTCTCGTCTCGACTTTTCAGTCGAGACTAAAATTATGGTCTTGTCTCGACAACACCAAGACGAGACGAGACAAGACCAAGACTGGTCTTGGTCTTGCGGCAACACTAGCGCCCCTCAAAGTCAGCCGCCTTTGTGCGGGGCACAACCTGCCCACCCGCACGGCGCGGCCCTGATTTCATCCAATTTATTAAGTGAGACACGTGTACTACTCCACATAATCTGGTGTTATGAAATCCAGTGAATGTGTCTGGCTTACAAATCTCTATATTGATGCGAGCACGCGAGACAGAGCAGCTTGAATGCTGGAGAATGGAACTGGATAGCATGCCCAACAGAGCTGTGCTATGCCAAATCATTGGAGTTCCGTGTCATTAGCGACAATAAATGTCAGTAATTTGCATGGCTGCCTGGATATTTGCAGTAATTGTTACCCATATACTGATGGATCCCGTGTGGAAAGATGGATGATGGAATCAGACGACGCGAAATGAAATGGGATTGAGATGTACCATATTTGAAATAAGATATTAACTATATGTAACTGTTAATTAATTAAAGAGATTGTGACAGATTGATAAAGGAAATATAAAACGATGGTAAATATCATTTATTCACATTATAAATATTAAAGAACATTGTATTCTCTGTACGATTTGACTGCATTTTATACTTCATATTAAATGGATGTAGAGTTATAAAATTATAAAGAAATTAAATTTCATAAATTAGCCAGCTATGCTAGAAACAGTTACTATATTAAGAAAATTCTGATTGAGAGATGTCAGTGTCAAGTGCAATTGACATATTCGTATTCGTAGTATATTTACCTACATCGAAATGATCTTTACATCAAAGAAGTTTTGATTTTATGTTTTTATGTTTACTTGCGATAACCATTTCATTCTTTTTTCTTCGTTTTGAGGCACTACTAGAAATATTTTTCCCTATTATCAGTTCTATTTGGGCACACTGCACAGAACACTTTTTTGCAACATTGTTTGATTATTTCCAAATACAAAAAGGTGACAGCTGTCTTGACTGTCACTCGTTCAAATTCCGTCGGTGGCAAATGTAAGCTACACCCTCATTGGTTAGGTCCTTTCGGACGTCATCAGGCGAAAGGGAAAACGGAAATTCAAACATTATATTTTCAAAGACAATTTTCTCATGAATAAAGAATAATACGAAAAAAATAAAAATAGGGGCTAAATATATTTTTCATTCTTGTAATCAACAGGTTATAATCTAAATCGTTTGTTGTAATCAACAATTTTACAACAGATTTCAGAATTGTATATGCATATGATTCTTTGCAAAATGATAATAGGTATTTAAATATTGGATTCATTGTGGGACTCATTCTTGTAATCAATATTCTTGAGTTATAATCAATATATTCATTGTTGTAATCAACATTTTTATGGTTATTATTTCAATATAACAATGCTAGAATAATAACGAACCAATAGATACGATAATTATTTTACTTATAACTAGACCTCTAATGCAAACAAATTAAAAATATATTGTTCATTTTTACACGTTAATTTGTAAGTTTTATAGTAATTTTGTCTTTACGAATAAGAGCATTTTATAAAAATTTACTATTATTTACTTTACTGTCTTGAAACGGCGCCCCTCAAAGTCAGGCATCTTTGTGCGGGGCACAACCTACCCACCCGCACGGCGCGGCCCTGGTCGAGTTACCTCATAAGTAGAAATTAATCCTGAATTTATGAATTGTTGTCCCTTAACTATGTTTCTTGATGAAGGATTCGCCCAAACAAAATTAAAAATCATGTTAAGTTGAACGGTTGACAGAAAACACTCATTCAAAATCTGACATGTCCTACTGGCCACCATGACAGATGCGCTTACAGCGCCGCCATCGGATTCTGCGAGTCCCAATATTAAAATGTTCACACTTGACATTTGTTCATTAAAAAATGTTTGTTTTTACTTTTTCGATTGATTTATCTAAAGCAGAAAGTAGAACAAATGTACGAGTCATTTATGTTTTTAAAACTTTGTTTTTATTGTTTTAAAATAATAGAAAGAGAAAATATTTCCTCATGATTTTTTAAAATGTGTTTCATCAATCTAGGTCACGTATGGATAGCATTTATTAACACTTATTTGAAAAATAAACCACAGTCCAAATGCCGCTCTAAATTGAAAACCAGAAGTAGTACAGTTAATAAAATCAATATAAACACTATGCACTTCAGTTTGGAGTTACACTATTCGCGAAACTAAAGTAAATATCATTTCAAAACACGTCCCATAAAAATGTCAACATAACATTTATCTTCGGAAGGAATAAACATATCTTTCGCCAAATAAAAATAAATATTTTTCAGTTGGCAGGCCAGCTATTGTCTCACGGCCAGTTTCGCTTTATTTAGGGACAAATGAAAGGGTTGGCAGCCCTGAGAAAGAAGGAGATAGCAAAAGAAACCAATCATTCTTATAACGCGTTGTTGCTGCCTTACTATTGACACTAGATAAATTGAATTTTACCTTGGAACATTTTTTCCGTTTGGTGGCAGCACTGAAGCTGTTATGTAGGGTAAATAAAATTTACTGGGTTGCATTTAGCTTGATATATTGACTCTCTTCGATCGTAATTTTTCTTCCGATTTTTTACATGATTTTTTAGATTGAGTTCACAACCTCGGGACCTGCATATTTTTAAATAAACTCAAGGAAATATTTCAGTAATATTACTTTATCTGCAGCTGACTACAAAATATACATTTTGCGAATAATTTTTCATTGAAAAATATCACTTTATGGGAATACACCTTTTCCAAATGTATTTCAGGAATAGTCAAATTTATTTAAGAAATTACAGTCAATCCTTTATTTGGTGAAATATAAAATAAATAAATATATCATAAAATTCTGCATCCCTCCATCAGCTTTAATAGACCTTTTCTATTTAAAGAGATAGAAGATGTGCGCAATGGAGATCTGCGCATAGTAAGAACAATTGAAATCCATGGCGTTTGTTTAAAAAAAAAAATATTTGAAAAATGAGAGAAACTTTAAAAAAACTTATCGGAATAAGTTTCAAAAGCTTTTATTGAAGTTAAAATGTCTAGCGATGCAAATTTTCACCGAGAATACATGTATTTTAATGACTGCAATATTTTTGACGTTTCGTTTGACAGCTCAACTGGCAGTTGTTCGCGCCATTTTTACTTCCTTGTACAAAGTAAAGGAAGTATTGTATTCGCGAAAAATTTCGGTTTCCAGATTTCAACGGAAATATTCGTTTTGGCTATCCCTAAATCCATTCTGACTAATTTCGTTGTGACGTCAATACGTACGTACGTATGTATCTCGCATAACTCAAAAACGGTAAGCCGTAGAAAGTTGAAATTTTGTATTTAGGACTTCTATAACATCTAGTTGTGCACCTCCCTTTTTGGTCATTACATAATTTCCAGAAATGGTACTTTATTTGAAGCCTATAATAGATTTTAATGAAAAACTATATTAAAATATAATCCTAAACTTTTAAATTTGGTATATAAGGCTTTTATATCAATTGGAATAACATAGCAGATTTTGGTTAAAACAGGCTAACCGGAAGTGATATATTACCTGAAGTTGTTAACAGTCTTTCTTGAATAAAATGGTTTCATTTTGATTTTAGAAATAAATGCTTCAAATAAGAGTTTTAGAGAATTAAATTCTGCGTCTAGCACATCAAGTATTATTAAATTTGCCTTTTGTATAAGCGAGATATTTAAATTTAAAACTTATATACTTTTTGGTTTTTGTAATGAACCTTGCTATGGATTAGGACAAAAAATAACAAAAAAATAAAAAATAGATGTTAATGTCAAATTACGTCAAATACGTGCAATTTTATAATTGGGTCTATACTGCATTTTGGTCTTGCGTACAAGGAAGTCGTGTGGTGTTTACATCAGATTTTTTACTGTTTGCAGGGATAGAAAGTGATAGCCGTTAAATTGAAAAGGTCTATTGATCTAATTTGACTGGGCTATTATGTAGAAATTTCAAAAAATGATTTTTTACTTTTACGCTATACACTTAAAATTTAGCTGAATGACAAATGACATCTGCTTGTCACTATTTTATTTTTAGAAGACGTTAAATTTTATTTTCATATTAAACATTTTAATAAAAAATTTGTGTATCGAATAATAATGTATGAATATTAAATATGAATACCCTGAATATTGTATACAAATATAATTGATTCTTTAATATCTTTTTATACCAGAATGTTTATTATAATTTAAAAATTAAATGTCTAATATCTCCCCAATTCTGTAAAAAAGCATTAAGTTGATATTTATTATTACTTTTCGAGTCGATATAGTCCTTATTGAAATTTCTTTCAATTTATTTTCTTTGTATGTCAAGCTTTTCAATTTCAAGTATTTACTCCGATATTGGATTTCAATGGAATGAGCAAGAAGTGTTATCAGTTTATTATTTTCCTTTCTTCAATTTTCATAAGTTTTATTCAACAAGACAAGAGGGGATAATTTCATTTTTGATTCTTCTTTAATTAAATTTTGTAGGGTAATATATTTCATAACAAAAACAAAAAAACATTATATAAAATATGTACGTGGAAATGTTCTTTATTTCGAGTTTAGTTTTATTGAAATGGTAACTTTCTTTTTTCAAATCTACTTTTAAAGTTGCATTTTATCCATTGAAATTTCGTTACTAAAGCAATACTTTTAATGATAAAGATAGAAAAATTTCTTTAAACACTAGTGACATAAAGTAAACACATATTATTAGCACAGTTTTTCCCCTAAGTATTTTTTTTTTACAAATACCGAGCATGCTCAAAATTTCAAATTTTATTTGACGTATTTTTCTCTAAAGTAATCTATAAACGACTAACACATTACCTTCTGTCAGTTATATGAGGCATTTACGAAAATTCTACCGGTGAACTGTTACCGGTAAAAAGCTGTTTATCAGGTTATAGTTACCGGAATTGATTTTTTTGAAGAACGCAAGTGCTAAACAGGGTATATCCATAACCTATAAAAAAATTGAAGCAGGTTAGAATAGTTAACAAACTATTAACGCGCGCGATTCACTTTGCGTCACTTCCTTTTTTTAGATTAGATTCTTCATGAATCCGGTAGATGGATCTGATAGATATTGTATATACAATTTTCGAACACGGTAATTTTTTACCACTCGTGTTTTCGAACACAGTCAGTAGATGCGGTATCTACCGGTAGAATTTTCGTAAATGCCTATGTATTTTCTATAAAATCCATACAAAAAATAGAAAGTTCCTTGCAAAAGATTTTTAATTTCTTGTATGTACATTACCTTTCGACAGTTGTATGTATTTTATACAAATTCCATACAGAAAGTTTCGAGCAAAAAGATCCTATATTTCGAGTAAAATTATAACACAAATATACTACGAATATGTAATTGCACTTGACACTGACATCTTTCAATCAGAATTTTCTTAATATAGTAGCTGTTTCTAGCATAGCTAGCTAATTTACGAAATTTAATTTCTTTATAATTTTATAACTCTATATCCATTTAATATGAAGTATAAAATGCAGTCAAATCGTATAGAGAATAAAATGTTCTTTAATATTTATAATAACATTAAATGTGAAATAGCTATTTGTGTATTAAGAGCGCAAAATGGGACATTGTCGATTGAGAGGTTGTTGCCGCGCGACGCAGGAGCGAGGCATTCTCTCGAAATCGACAAAGTCCATTTGCGCTCGAAACACACACAAGATTTTTTCTACAGTCCCCACAATGGGGTCCTCCGCCATAACAAAAAATTATTTTTTATTTATTTTTACTTATCGGTATATTCCATTCTTCTTGAGCTATTGCTTCAATCTAATCTAAGCATTTTATACTTTCGTTTTTGTAAATGAATACCCCATTTCATTTTCACAGCAGTGCGGCATTTTGTTTGGTTTTGTAAGTGGGTAATGTGTAACTACAGTGTCATAAATTCCTGACTAAACGTTTCCATTAAGAATGTAACCAAGTAACATTTCTCAACATTGTATAGTTACTAATTTGAGAAGCGAGCGTTTTTTCTACTTTGTCGCTCTAGAGCGACAAAGTGACATTTTGCGTTGAAAAAAGAGAGTGCAGATGGCTACTTTGTATATAGACTGTAGAAAAAAATATTTAACATCGTTTTTTCAAGAAAAACTGTTAAAATCTTCAAATGAGGGTACTTCCGGTTGACCAATTATAACCAAAATCTAATCAGCTCATCATATGGACGCAACGAAGAGGAATACGTAAGAATTATAATTTTTGGAATTGTAGTATTAGAGTTATCGTAGAAGAAAATTTTGTTACACATACACACACACACACACGCACGCACGCACGCACGCACGCACGCACGCACGCACGTACGCACGCACGCACGCACGCACATACACACACACACACACACACACACACACACACAACCACCCACCCACACACCAAACACATCATCTTAAAAATAATAAAATCGTATACAAGGGACCTTAAAACGTGCTTATTCATTAAAAACTCACCACCGAATTTTTTGACCAAAGACAATACCTTCCTTACCTAAAGGTGACGGTAGGTAAAAAGAATTCTAATTAACTTCTCACTAATTACCGTTAACCAATTCTTCATGCTACCAGCCATTGTAGTTATTTGTTTGAGTCTTTTTAAGTGTTGTTCTTAAATACATACTACAGTACAAAGAGAAAATTGAAGATATCTAAAATGCATTAGAGTAAACATAGTTACACTCTATGCGTCTCGTCAGCATCAATATTTATCATTTTATTTTTGTAAATAAAAAGCAACATTCTCCTTACATCTGGTGTAGTTAAAGTACAAAGTACTGACATATAGAGTAGAAAATATATGTCTAAACATACTCTTGGAACGCTCACAAAAGCCATTATGTAAATACAGGCAATTAAAGAGCAGTAAAATAAATAAACACAATGGTAGCAGTATAAAAACCGCTCCCCCCCCCCCTGTCTTTCTGCAGCGCTGTGCAACTGTTCCAAACACCTTCCTATCGACGAATAATAAAACAACGCGCAGTGTCTTTGACGCAAACAGTTGACAGTTTGAAACATTTGAACTGAACCGCATTTTGTGTGCGCGCAACGCGAGCTACTAGCTTTTGTTTGCAATGGAGCGGTTTGGTTTTGTTTTATGTTTTTGCAGGAAGAATGGGTAATTGGGAGGAGATTTATACAGCCGCCAGCTGTTTCTCTTCGTGATCAAAGTTCCGCAAATGAAATTATGTTGCTGGCATGGCAACAAGCTCTATTGCAAAAGCTTTTATTCGCATTATTTATCACAAATATCGACGACAAACATATTCAAAATAGATGGACACAAAGGGGAATTGCGTTTGAGTATACACTGAAATATTGTACATCTGTTCTTCCGAACTGTGCTCTATGATTTTTTAAATTTTATATATCCTAGTTAAAGTGATAGTTATAACCAACGGTTATGTTCCAAAATTGTTCTTACCTCCTTTGGTTTGAGCTAACTAGAAGCTAAATTTATTGTTTCAGTTTAATTCTTCACTAATGGTAAATAAACTGTCACTTTAACTAGTGGTGATAGAATCGGGCCTTAATAAAGAATTGTAAATTTTTGTTTCAATTTGGCGCTTTTCATGCTAAAAATCGCATATCCAGATTTTAGTGAATAAGCACGTTTTAAGGTCCCTAGAATCCGATCATAACATTTTTACGATGATGTCCGTGTGTGTGTGTGTGTGTGTGTGTGTGTGTGTGTGTGTGTGTGTGTGTGTGTGTGTGTGTGTGTGTGTGTGTGCGTGTGTGTGTATGCGTGTGTGTATGCGTGTGTGTGTGTGTGTGTGTGTATGCGTGTGTGTGTATGCGTGTGTGTATGTATGTGTGCGTGCGTGCGTGCGTGTGTGTGTATGTGTGTGTGTATGTGTGTGTTTGTGTGTGTGGATGTGTGTATGGATGTGTGGATGTTGGATTCACGATTTCTCAAATACTATAAGACTTAAGACATTTTTAACTACGGATTCCTGAATCTAACAATAATGGGAAGAGTTGATTAAGGTTTGGTAACAATTGGACAACCGGAAGTAGTAGTTACAAGATAAAAATCATCTAAATATTATTTATCGAAAATTTATGTACATACTTATACAGGATGTCTCACAACTCGCGCCCCAGAGCGAATGAGGAAACACGAGACTGCACTCGGATGTGTAATTGCGAAGAAAAAAAATAGTTTAAAAGATATTCGAGAAAAGACGTCTTAAAATTAACCAATCAGAGACCTACACCTTTAATGTGTGTTTGTCGTAATTTTACGTTACTAGGGTTTTATACAAATCAAATCTTCTTTAAAATGTGTGGGCGACTGTAGTTTTTGAAAAATGTCAGTGTCAAATTAAATTTGACAAGGTGAATAAAAAAAGGCA
Organism: Harpalus rubripes; assembly: GCA_963082715.1. Lineage (NCBI taxonomy): Eukaryota > Metazoa > Arthropoda > Insecta > Coleoptera > Carabidae > Harpalus > Harpalus rubripes. The sequence continues at coordinate 33,408,313 of OY720461.1, read as the reverse complement.
AATTCTTACCCTGTATTCAGCCGCTGATTACTTAGAAATGATTATAAATTTCGGAGAATGTGGACGTAATGCCAGAGAGGCAGCACGAGTCTATTCGGAACGTTTTCCGGATAGAAATCTTGTGGATCATAAAGTGATAACACCTTCGCTAACCTAAATTTGTTGACAGTGAAAACTCAACTCTAAAGTTTCAAAATTACAGTAAGTCAAACAAATTTTGTAGCTCACTAGTAGTATTTTTAAAACCTAGCAACCAGTTTTTTTTTTGTAATAATATCATCACACCTCAAGATATCCTTTCGGGATTGGTGGATTAAAAAGTCTTGTAACTCCGTTATGCAAGCAGCCGCAAATTATTTTCTTTTATTTGTTGACAACCTATTGTCGTCGGCAAGTGTCAGTTTCGTCTGGGGCGCGAGTTGTGAGACATTCTGTATTAAAGAACGTTAAATTCTTTATTCGATAAATATAAATTCATTATTATATCTACTACAGATTTAGAGATAAAGAAATGCATATAAAATCATTTGATGTAAAAATTGTCAGATCAAACTACTTCAAGGCAAGAAATTCAAATGTTTGTAATTGACACATAAATGTTACTGTCAAAAATATTTGTATGCCACTGTCAAAAATATTTGTAGGTATATTATTATGAAGATTATGAAAATAAAAAAAAGTCAACAACGCAAAGAATATACGTAAAAAAGAATATAAAAGGAATTTGCGAAAAAATGACTAATATAAAAAAAAAGAAAAGGAAAGTAGAAAAAGAAAATTTCAGGATATTGAATATAGAGAAAATGCATGTATTGTACATAATTTATATTAAAATATCCCATAGATTTTGCAAATATATGTGAGAATTATTTTGCAGTGAAACATGAATATATGTATTTGTATTTAAAAATATTTTTCGTTTTATGCGTACAACAAGGTAAAATATCTGGCGAGAGGTTATGTGCTGGCCACATCAGATTTTTTTAATATTGTCAGACTGAATCCGAGATTGAATCATCTTTTATATACCATAGTCGAGAAATTTCGCACATTATTAGTTGATTTCATAAAAGAATTCTTATCTTCTTTCCGTATGATTTATATATGAAGTTAAATAGCTTAAAACAGTTTAGAACAGATATCAAAGAAGCAAATTACGTCTCTTTTTGCCAATTTCGCATGTCTTGTATAAAAGAGCAGCAAAAATCTTTAAAGTTTAAAGAATGCATGTGTAAAAACTTTGAAAAAGCGCAACAATTTTAGTCGGGAAATAAGATACAATGCAACAAGGAATTGCATACAACGTACAACGTACAACGTACCAACATTTCTGAATAATACATTTTTGTGGAAGTTACGAAAGTTTTGTCCTTTTTATACTTTTCTTTGAATATTAACAACTCTGCAGTAAAATTCCTTAATTTGACAAAATGTACACTCTAAGAAATTATGTTTAAAATAAACACTAACATTGGTTTGATAGAAAAGTATACACGTTGAATTGATTCAAAATTGAATACGTATATTTTTGTAACAGAGCACAAAATATATAACAACAATGAGCCGTATTCAGCAATTTTCTTTTTAAACAGTGTCTCAGAGTCTATGTTTAGTGTTTTACGGAATACCGGGTTGCCATATTTACCTTCTGTAGGTCTACAACAAGAAATATTCTGGGTACTTTATTCAATGTATTTATGACTCTTGTATTTTCAGTTACAATTAAAATACATTTAATAATGTTTGCCATAGCATAGCAGATTGTGTCAATTTCGTTATTCACCAAATTCGAAGTAAAAATAATTATTTAGCAAAAGTAAACCAATTGAAAAAATATGATATAAGTAAAATGGTTGAAATGTACCTCTTTTTATTGTCCAAAAGCAATATGTTGCAATGATTGTCGGATATCTTAGAAACGCCGTCTTTGCAATAACAAAATGCACAATATATATAATCCCAAGAATTAACCCGAAGCACGAAGCACAAATTATTATCGACTCCAAAATCACCTTAATCATATGAATGACAGAATAATAATAATAATAATAATAATAATAATAATAATAATAATAATAATAATAATAATAATAATAATAATAATAATAATAATAATAATAATAATAATAATAATAATAGTAATAATAATAGTAATAATAATAAATAATAATAATAATAATCATAATAATGACATGAATATGTAAATAATTCAATTATTTGAAAATGACACTCGTTACCGCGGTTACAATACAGTTTCTATTTCATTTTTTCCGTTGGTCAGTCGGAAATAGCTTATACCCCTCTGAAACACCGACGATAATGAGATAGCGGATAAAAGTCTCATATATGCCATGTGTGCACGTCAAAGATGCTAGATAAAAGTTTTTCAATTCTTGCATCAGAAATTGATGACGTGGGGATCAACTGGGAGATATAGAGTGTATAAGATTTTCTTTTTCTTTATTTCTATAAGGATTTTTTTTATTAAATGAGGTGTTACACGGTTTTTTTTCTTTGCTTTAATCGAAAGATTAAGAAAAAATATTTTACCCCTATTTTTTTTTTTTCGTATTATTCTTTATTCATGAGAAAATTGTCTTTGAATTTATAATGTTTGAATTTCCGCTTCCCCTTTCGACTGATGACGTTCGAAACGAACTAACCAATGAGGGTGTGGCTTACATTTGCCACCGACGGAAAATAAACGAGTGACAGTCATGACAGCTGTCAACTACTACTGATTTTTGTATCTGGAAATAATCAAACATGGTTACAAAAAAGATAAAATCAAAACTTCTTTGTTGTAAAGATCATTTGATGTAAATATAAATATTTTTATAATTAAATAAGAACTATTGAATACATTTAATATTTTAGCTGGAAAATGATGCACTCAGGCTACGGTTTCTTATACCGGCGATAATGTCAATCTCCAACTGAAGAGGATCTGTTCCAAACAATGTGTCGCTGGAATTTGTTTTATATATGTTTTCACAACTTGTATTCTGTATGTTCCTAACACGAAATAAATCCAAAAGTCAAAATAGACAATAAAGTGTGTGTGCGTGTCATAAAGTGTCAGGTGTCAACTAAAATGGAAAAACGAGAACGGGGAAAAATTACTTATAAATAGACAAAGCAAACATGTTGGAGATAAATAAATGTAAAAATAATACATGGGATGAAATGTATAATGAATTTAATTTAATTAATGTTGACATGTGTCAAATTTATTTAACGGAATAAAATTTACTTCCTCGAACATCGGTGGAGTAATTTATTCTATAGATTTAATTAGCTAGTATTTTTATTCTTGTTTTGACGAAAATCTCTGGAACAAAGTATTTTACTTCAAGAGTAAATTTTACTATGCTAGTGCTTTACTTATCCATCTTTTATAATACTGGGCATTAAACTATGAAATATAACGCTGTAATATAATAATAAATAACTAAGAACTACACTAAAGAACCAAAAATCACGCTGCACTATAAGTCAGACCTTATGTCACACAGTTGTCATTAAAGCAATCATTGACGTTGGTGTATGATACATTTGTTTTTTTCATCATCTTTCCAGTTTTGTCATTGGATAATGTAATTCTGACGTCACAGGCAGTGTAATTTGGCGCCAATTCAAAAAGTAAATTTTTAAATTGCTACTGGGCTTAATATATACAGTAATTTGAACAGAAAATCATATTGAATAATACTGTAACGTTTTTATTTATCTGGGTGAAGTGTAAATATAAGACAATTATTATTAATTAAAATTAAGTGTTTATTAAACTATAATGAAAGTTACTATTACTAATATTAAATACTTATTAGAAACTAATTAAGACTAAAACTATAATTAACTAGATAACACTAACACTATTTATTTAACCAATTAACACTACTATTTATTTCCACGATATTATTTATTTCACTACTCGTTCCAATCTTAGACTGCCGGTCTGCTGCAGATTCTTGTAGACTGTTTACGCGATATTTATATCACTATATTTATATCACTATATACTTATATCATGTTCAACTGTCCGCCTGCCGACCTCCACAGCGTCTATATACTCAACTGACTCAACAGCGTCTGTATATTCAACTGCTCGGACATAAGTCACACCTTTCACCTCACTATCTGTCGATTTATGTAACTCTCTCTCTTCCACAGCCTCCGTATCACCGACTTTCCGTATGCCACAATTCTTCAACACCAATGCCGAGTATTAGCTTCCACTTGCCGTTACTGTCCCCATATACCTAGCTTCCCAATACTCTTTAACACTACCGAGTATTCTCTTTAACAGCTATCCCGGTATACCAGTAACTTGCCGACTCGCCGTTACTGTTCTTGCACACTACAGCTTCCCAATACTCGTCAACACTACCGAGTATTTACATCCACAGCTATCCCAATATACCAGTAACTTCCCGAGTACCTACTCGACACCAACTGCATACGCTCACTACGATACTGCTGTACTTTTCACTAACACTTTACTCTCTAACACTCCATGTGTCTCTATGACTCTGTATGTCACTCCCTGTGTGACTGTATGTAACTAACTCTCTCTCTCTCTCTCTCGAGCATAGCTACGTCCCTTATATACAGGTGCCATTATTTTCTAGAACAGTCTAGAATATTCGAACACATAATAACAATGAACACAAAAGGTTCAGGCGACCGGAAGTAATTAAACACGTCGCGACCAGTCTGTTTACATCGGCCGGCTACTAGCGCGATTACGTCACCGCTATAAATAGACACTCGCTTACAGTGGCGGCGACGGCGGGCGTCCCATATTACAATACTGTAGAACATGCTTATTCGAATTTCAGAAGAAAAAAGATATGTTAATTTTATTTGCAACACCCCATTGTGTTTTAATTATTATCGCCAGTAAACCATTCAAACGAAGTAGAAAAATAAAGTATTCAATTACTTATTAATTCATTTCAATGTCCTGGTTATATAGCCGTTTCGTTTCACAGTAATTAAAAACATTTCCTAAATAATTTTTATTTTCTTTCTCTTGATGTAACGTAAAATTTCAATTATTATAATGGTATAACCGACAAGACTTTTTCCAGAAAACAACATAGAGTAAACAGTTCTCCCAGGCAACGAGTCTTCCATGTTGATGTTTAATTTGTACACAACAAACAAAGGAATATCAAGGGTGAATATGATACTGTTTTGTTAAGTGGATAGAGTATTAGATAGGTATCTAATATATTCGATTAAAATGAAGATTCGTTTACTATAAGAAGTTATAAATACGAAGATGCTTCAATAAATAATAACAATATTTTAAGCCAGCATGGAATTGTGCTGGGTTCAAATTTGATTGTTAATGTACTTTTTTCTATTTCGGTGTTCTTATGAGTCTATAAAAGCACTGTTTGTCACTGAAAACACGACGTTTAGAAGATCTATAAACGTACTGTTTTTGGCGCCTTTCATGTTCTAGAGGTGGTACGGTGGTAGTCATGCTTTCATAACTGACAGATAACCTCAAAATGGTAAATTGTTTGTGTAGAAATATTACTTCTAATTGTGAATTTTTATCCTTTCTCCTAGGTGATAGGACTAGAAAGAAAAGAAACTTATAGCTATAGCTGTGTTAGTTAAGAAAGAATAAGAATCTGTGAAGTTAAAATTTCAACTAAAAAATAATGAAACAAGAAACAATGCGCTCAGGTTTACTTTGTCAAAATAGTTAAAATGGTAAATTTTATTTATTACAATTTAAATTTATGGTTAATGCAATTTTGAATTGAATGTATTGTTATTCCAGGCAGGTTACGAAATGTATGATGCACGTTACTTGAAAATGTTGACACTGTCTACTCAATTTGTGGCGGCTACTAGCAAACAAATATGAAAAGTTGACGTTTTAATCCATGATTTCCAGTTCCACGTTGTGGCGAACTATCGAATATATGCCATATATGTTTTGTATTAAAAATTGTAAGAACAGCTGTTGCCGTTATCTGTGCAACTGAGCAGTGAGTGTTGACAAAAAGGTGGAAAGTAAAAGTCTAGATCAATAAATTGTTCATTAAAGTATTTCATTATTTAAAGGGTTTTATTTATATGTTGTTTTCTCAATAAAAAGGCTTGATGATCCACGTAACGTCCTTCAATCCCATATTCAAGTTTTATTTATGATAATAACCAACACGAACCACCGATATGTCAAATCAGGATGGTTCATTAATAAACCTTGGAGTTCATTGTATGTATTGGTTTTCCTCTTTCATAATTGTATAATGCTTAATACAATGTTTTAATGTAAACAATCAGACAAAATCACAAGATACACAAACTGTCAAAATGTGAAATTTCAATTTTTAGCGGGAAGCGCTACCAACATAACTGATAAAAAAACAGCAACTCGTATTTTTGACAAGTCCTTTTTTACTTCCTTGTACGAAGTAAAGGAAGTATTGTAATCGCGAAAAATTTCGGTTTTGAGATTTCAACGGAAATATCCATTTTGACCATCCCTGAATCCATTTTGACTATTTCGTCGTGACGTCTGTACGTACGTACGTGCGTATATATCTCGCATAACTCAAAAACGGTAAGCCGTAGAAACTTCAAATTTTGTTTTTAGGACTGCTATAACATCTAGTTGCGCACCTCCCTTTTTGGTCATTACATAATTTCTAGAAATGGTACTTTATTTGAAGCCTATAATAGATTTTAATGAAAAACTATCTTAAAATATAATCTAACACTTTTCAAATTTGGTATATAAGACTTTTATGTCAATTGGAATAACATAGTGGATTTTGTTTAAAACAGGCTAACCGGAAGTGACATATTACCTGAAGTTGTTAACAGTTTTTCTTCAATAAAATTGTTTCATTTTGATTTTAGAAATAAATGCTTCAAATAAAATTTTTAGAGAATTAAATTCTGTGTCTAGCACATCAAGTATTATTAAATTAGCCCTTTGTATAAGCGAGATATGTATATTTAAAACTTATATAATTTTTGGTTTTTGTAATGAAGCTTGCTATGGATTAGGACAAAAAATAACAAAAAAATAAAAAATAGATGCTAATGTCAAATTACGTCAAATACGTGCAATTTTATAATTGGGTCTATATTTCATATTGGTCTTGTGTACAAGGAAATCGTGTGGTGTTCATATCAGATTTAAAAAAATTTAATTGTAAAATTATCTCAATAGAAAAAATAGTATAAAAAACATGTATCATAAGGCCTGTTGACGCAATTGTCCTTTGTAAAACTCGCGTGGCGGCTCGTTTTCCAAACTTGGACTCGTACGTTAACAGATTACCTTATGATACTTGTGTTTTAATGTACTATTATAAAATTGACGCCTAATGTGGGGACGTAAAATTACACAAAATCATACACCCTTAATTTATACTAACCTAGAAAATAAACCCCTAATGTCTGACAAAATTGATTGAGATAGTGTGTAGACTGTCTCCAGCCTCCCAATGTCTTATCTGAGTGGTGTATCAGTTTCGGTCTTTAGAAGATGATGATGAGTAACAGAATAAACATCTCCATAGCAACCTCCCCTGGTATTTAATTTGCAGACACAACAAGTGAATGAGCAAGAGCTACAAAGTAAACAGAATCCAGAACACCTGTGATTTTAACGTTTTGCATATTCAGTGGGTAAATAAGCCAGCTAGAGCTTATCTTGTTCCAGTCCTGTGCACTTAGTTGGCTTTGATTTTGTCTTTGTCAGATGGATTAATTCAGAGACTTATACTCACCTAATTACCGAGTACTGAAAACAACCTTCAGTCCACTGAAATATCATATATGTGATCGGTTTAGTTGGAAACATATCTGTCGACTCTGTGAAGAGAATGAAGAAGCTTGGGAGCACGGCTGTAGCCGTAAGGAGACTTAATCATTTGGGTAAAAGCTTTGATCATAAAGCTTATGAAGATCGAGAGAAATAAGCTACTGCGCAAACTCATAAATTCTCGCACCAATGCCGTTACGCCTATGCTCTCCCTTTGCGCACGCGAAGTTTCTTATTTCGCTTAAATCTATGTTATCCTTTTCTATCTTACGGTATGTTGTATATCTATCTTTCTCAATCCTATGCGTTCCCTGGAATCGCATTGTACAGTATCTGTATAGGGAGGGCTTCCAGCCAGTCAATGGATTTACGTCATCGTTTAGGGATTTTTGAAATTTTATTTATTTTTTTAAATATATTTTATTAACGGTATTTTATTGCTTTTCTATTATTATTATGTATTTCACACTATTAATAGAAATAATTACGTTTGAAAATATTATTTTTAAGTAAAATTTTGTTAATATTTGTAAAATGACGTTGAATTATTTTTTTTATTATTGGTAATTCTGAACATTATATTACTAAATATTATATGTCTACCGTATACTTCTCAACATGTATTGAGATTAAGTTTTTATGATTTTTGGGTGGATAATTCCATTCTTAAACTAAAATACTACTACCTTTTCCGATTATTTCTAAGATTATACTTACCGAAGAACGAAAATCATGTGGCCAGCACATAACCTCTCGCCAGATATTTTACCTGGTTTTACGCATAAAACAAAAACTATTTTTAAATACAAATACATATATTCATGTCTCACTACAAAATAATGGACCTTTTCAATTTAAAGAGATAGAAGATATGCGCAATGGGAATCTGCGCATAGTAAGAACAACTGAGATCTATGGCGTTTGTTTCTAAAAATACGAGAATATCTCAGATAACTTTAAAAATTCTTATCGAAATAAACTCCAACAGCTTTTATTGAAGTTAAAATATCTAACGATGCAAATTTTCACTGAGAATACAGGTATTTTAATGACTAATATTTTTGACGTTCCGTTTGACATCCCAACTGGCAGTTGTTCGCGCCCTTTTCTTACTATTTGCAGCGATAGAAATTGAAAAGCTCCATTCTCACATATATTTGCAAAATCTATGGGATATTTTAATATAAATTATGTACAAAACATACATTTTCTTTATATTCAATATCCTGAAATTTTCTTTTTATACTTTCCTTTTCTTTTTCTTTATATTCTTCATTTTTTCGCAAATTCCTTTTATATTCTTTTTTACGTATATTCTTTTGCGTTGTTGTCTTTTTTTATTTTCATAATCTTCATAATAATGTACAAATATTTTTGACAGTGGCATACAAATATTTTTGACAGTGACATTTATGCGTCAATTAAAAACATTAGAATTTCTTGCCTTGGAGTAGTTTGATCTGAGATTTTTTACATCAAATTATTTTATATGCATCTATAGAAGATATAATAGTGATTTTATATTTATTGAATAAAGAATTTAACGTTCTTTAATATAAGTATTTACATAAATTTTCGAAAAATAATATTTAGATGATTTTTTTGTTGTAACTACTACTTCCGGTTGTCCAATTGTTACCAAAACTTAATCAACTCTTCCCATTATTGTCAGATTGAGGAATTCGTAATTAAAAATATCTTAAGTCTTATAGTATTTGAGAAATCGTGGATCCAACATACACACATCCACACACACATACGGATATCATCGTAAAAATGTTATAATCGGCTTCTAGGGAGCTTAAAACGTGCTTATTCACTAAAATCTGGATATGCGATTTTTAACATGAATTCAATACATCTCTTAGCGAGACGTAAAAAAATGGCACGCAAGTAGCCCATTGTAGTTAGCTTTTTTGGGCGATAGTTTAACAATCTATTCGCAAACGAAATTAACGGTAGAGGCGCTGATTTTCGAAACAAGATGGCCGCCATACGATGGGTTTGACATATGACAGTTCAGTGTTTCGTTGACTGCGTGTACAAACAGAGTTTAAAACCTTATTTATATAAAGGCGATAAGTTAAAACATTTAATTATTAATTACTACACTACACACTCAGCTGTCACTTATTCAATATGGCGCTTGTACGATTGCTTTTTGTAGTACTGATTTGCGCCACTAGAGGGAATTTTTTTATCTACGATTGCGAATAATTTTATTTTCACCTTTTCCTAGTGACTTTGAAATAAATTGTGAAAAATTGTCAGCCATCGGGATTCGAACCCGAGACCCCTATCTTGCCGGGACAGTGCTCTTACCAACTAAGCTATTGGCTGCTCTCCTCTCGATGGCTGAACAATCTTTCACTTTTAAAGTCGTATAACTGCTGAGGATATTATTAATTGTCACATGATTAGATGTGGGGTTGCCAAGCTACCACTGCGTTTAAACATCTAGTGAACGATGTCATAATTTACTCAAGGTCCTACCAGACCAAATTTTAATATTAACAATGAGTTAACAGTTTGTATATTTGAAATAAATTGTGAAAAATTGTCAGCCATCGGGATTCGAACCCGAGACCCCTATCTTGCCGGGACAGTGCTCTTACCAACTAAGCTATTGGCTGCTCTCCTCTCGATGGCTGAACAATCTTTCACTTTTAAAGTCGTATAACTGCTGAGGATATTATTAATCGTCACATGATTAGATATGGGGTTGCCAAGCTACCACTGCGTTTAAACATCTAGTGCCTTGAGTAAATTATGACATGGTTCACTAGATGTTTAAACGCAGTGGTAGCTTGGCAACCCTACATCTAATCATGTGACGATTAATAATATCCTCAGCAGTTATACGACTTTAAAAGTGAAAGATTGTTCAGCCATCGAGAGGAGAGCAGCCAATACCTTAGTTGGTAAGAGCACTGTCCCGGCAAGATAGGGGTCTCGGGTTCGAATCCCGATGGCTGACAATTTTTCACAATTTATTTCAAATATACAAACTGTTAACTCATTGTTAATATTTTCTTCGTGACTTTTGTAACTTTTTAAAGATATCTCATCACTAAAATTAATCTTATTCTTTAGCTTTTTCCTTTTGCTGTCCTTGAATCAATGTCCTTGCTACTAATATCCCGTTTAATAGATTTCCTGTCGTTAAAATCCCAATAGGCTCGTAAGTTTCCGTTTACAAATCTCCAAGACATAACGGAGCCGGTATTAAGACAGACCAAGTTACCGAGTTGGGTTCCAAGGTAAATCAAAACTCGCCAGTGGCGTAGACAGCGTTAATTCCCGACCGCAAAGGGGCTCAACCTGACATATGATACAGGCTGGGACGTTGGTAAAGTAGCCCAATAAAAATAGATTTTTCAAGGGAAAAAAATACCAGAGTTTTGAAACTTGGCACAATTATTGTAGTGTTGGGTGTTGGGTGTCACGTTTAAAGGTGTACTTCTAACGATTTTTGTAAAAATCTCCGAAACTATAGGTCCTATCAAAAAACACTTTATATACAAAATTTAAGTAAATAAAATTTCCTATAAAAATGGTCGTATTAATTTTTTTGTAAGATTAATAGTTTCGAAGATTCAAGGCGGACAAAATAGCGATTTTTTCAAAAGTTATTTACTGGAGATTTTTCGTCATAATACACAGCAAATGGCTTCACGAACAATACTTTTTATTCACAATCGGTTAGTAATATGACGATTTCTGACTTTTAAAAAGTTGGGAAGTTAGTTATTGTTAACATCATATTCCAAGAGGTTGGAAAGTATAACGTGAAGATAGCTGGGGTTGGAAAGACGACACTTTCCAACCTCAGCTATACTCACGCTATACTTTCCAACCTCGAGGCGCGAAATAGCTGCCCCCGCTTTGAGAGATCAATGCGTATCAATGATGGGTATTTACATATAAACAAAGCATTTTTACAATTTATATGATAAAAATATGAAATAAACTTGTAAATAATACAAGTAATGAATGAAATCAATATTTAAGGTTAGAAATCATACTGACAGTTCATGTGACAAATGAACAATCTCAGACAATTCGTTTATTTATGTTAGGTTATTATTATTTAAATATCAAATATTAATTTTTTATTTCAGATTGTGAATAAAATAGTATACAAACCTCGGTGAAAAGTTTCATTGTCTCGGGCTATAGTTAACCTCGGCGCTTCGCGCCTTGGTTAACTATCTTCGCCCTCGACAATGAAACACTTTCCACCTCGGTTAGTAATATACTATTACTTCCTTGTACAAAGTAAAGGAAGTATTGTATTCGCGAAAAATTTCGGTTTCCAGATTTCAACCATTTTGGCCATCCCTGAATCCATTCTGACTAATTTCGTCGTGACGTACGTACGTATTTCGCATAACTCAAAAACGGTAAGCCGTAGAAAGTTGAAATTTTGTATTTAGGACTTCTATAACATCTAGTTGTGCACCTCCCTTTTTGGTCATTACATAATTTCCAGAAATGGTACTTTATTTGAAACCTATAATAGATTTTAATGAAAAACTTTATTAAAATATAATCCAAAACTTTTCAAATTTAGTATATAAGACTTTTATGTCAATTGGAATAACATAGAAGATTTTGGTTAAAACAGGCTAACCGGAAGTGATATATTATCTGAAGTTGTTAACAGTTTTTCTTGAATAAAATGGTTTCATTTTGATTTTAGAAATAAATACTTCAAATAAGAGTTTTAGAGAATTAAATTCTGCGTCTAGCACATCAAGTATTATTAAATTAGCCCTTTGTATAAGCGAGATATGTAAATTTAAAACTTATATACTTTTTGGTTTTTGTAGTGAAGCTTGCTATGGATTAGGACAAAAAATAACAAAAAAATAAAAAAATATATATTAATGCCAAATTACGTCAAATACGTGCAATTTTATAATTGTGTCTATACTTCATATTAGTCTTGCGTACAAGGAAGTCGTGTGGTGTCCACATCAGATTTTTTTTCAATAACAATATAACAAAACCATAACTAGGTACCATTCAATGGCTACTTTGTAATTTATAATCAGGGCCGCTCCGTGGGTATTAGGCCTTTGTGCCATGTTACATTTTAGCGCCCCTTTTCCTCATGATGTGAAATTTGCAAATTAAAGTTTAAACTATACTTTTTATTCTTCAAAAATGCTAGATTTAATATATTGGTGAAATTTTCCTAGATTCATTCTTGTAATCAATAGCTTATAATCTAAATCGTTTGTTGTAATCAACAATTTTACAACAGGTTTCAGAATTGTATATACATTTGATTCTTTGCAAAATGATATTAGGTATTTAAATATTGGATTCAATGTAGGATTCATTCTTGTAATCAATATTCTTGAGTTATAATCAATATATCCATTGTTGTAATCAACATTTTCATTGTTGTAATCAACATTTTCATAGTTATTATTTCAATATAAAAATGCTAGAATAATAACGAACCGATTGATACGATAATTATTTTACTTATAACTAGAGCTCTAATGCAAACAAATTAAAAATATATATTGTTCACTTCTACACGTTAATTTGTAGGTTTTATAGTAATTTTGTCTTTACGAATAAGAGCATTTTACAAAAATTTACTATTATTTACTTTACTGACTTGAAACGGCGCCCCTCAAAGTCAGGCGCCTTTGTGCGGGGCACAACCTGCCCACCCGCACGGCGCGGCCCTGTTTAAAATACTACATCAATTAACTTGTCAATGGCAAACGATGAATGAAAACATAAAAATGATTTAAGTTTTTAAAAAAGTGTTGGATAAAACGTTGTATTACACTCGTGTGGAATGTATATTAGTCACTAAAGAAACTTTTTCTTTCGTGACTAATATGATACATTCAACATTCATATAATAAATAACTATTATGATTTCTCTAATCGTAGAAAAGTTTACATGTTAACTTTTATTTTTTAGTTAAACTGTACGCTATAAATGTGAACTGAAATTTAAAAGTAATTATATTCTGCATTTCTGTTGCAACATGCACTAACTATTAATTGTGCTATAAAAATGTAAAACCACCGTCATATTTGATTTTAAAATCATTTTAGCTTGATCCTGATTGGAAACTAATGGCCAAGTTATAAAAATCTGAAAACAGGTCACACTCGTAATTTTTTTACGAGAAATCGGAACTTGGAATTCCCCCTCCCCTTTTGTGGGTGAGCCTAAAATAACGGATCAATTAAATCAGCGGAATAGGCCGGTCAGTAAAACAGATGTTTGCACAATACCGCACGCTGACCACTGTTTGTTATATTCCGTTTGTGTGTGTTGATTGCGGGGCATAAATTCGGGGACTTAATGCCGCTCGAACAGTGGGATAATTCCTGATATAAAACGATAGGGAAGGAAAATAAATAAAGACTTATTGGAAATGTAGATTAAGTAGGATTTTTTAACTGTATTATTTCTAATCTGATGGGATCTGTTTAGAATACATGACAGGGAATTTATACGTTTTGCATTTTAACATTGCAGCTTCTATTCTTACTATAGTCAAAAATCTGATGTGGCCAGCACATAACCTCTCGCCAGATATTTTACCTGTTTGTACGCATAAAACGAAAAATATTTTTAAATACAAATATATATTCATGTCTCACTACAAAATAATTCTCACATATATTTGCAAAATCTATGGGATATTTTAATATAAATTATGTAAAATACATACATTTTCTTTATATTCAATATCCTGAAATTTTCATTTTCTACTTTCCTTTTCTTTTTCTTTATATTCGTCATTTTTTCGCAAATTCCTTTTATATTCTTTTTACGTATATTCTTTTGCGTTGTTGACTTTTTTTTTATTTTCATAATCTTCATAATAATGTACAAATATTTTTGACAGTGGCACACAAATATTTTTGACAGTGACATTTATGTGTCAATTACAAACATTTGAATTTCTTGCTTTGTAGTAGTTTGATCTGAGATTTTCTACATCAAATTATTTTATATGCATTTCTTTATCTCTAAATCTATAGAAGATATAATAATGAATAAAGAATTTAACGTTCTTTAATATAAGTATTTACATAAATTTTCGATAAATAATATTTAGTTGATTTTTGTCTTGTAACTACTACTTCCGGTTATCTAATTTTTACCAAAACTTAATCAACTCTTCCCATTATTGTTAGATTGAGAAATCCGTAGTTAAAAATATCATAAGTCTTATATTATTTTAGAAATCGTGAATTCAACATACACACATCCACACACACACATACACACATACGAACATCATCGTAAAAATGTTATAATCGGATTCTAGCATTCTAGGGACGTTAAATCGTGCTTATTCACTAATATCTGGATATGCGATTTTTAGCATGCATACAATACCTTTCTTAGCGAGAGGTAAAAAATTGACTTTGTCTGCTATAAAACTATAAATATAACAATAAGGCTGTTGCAAGAATTTTTATATGTATTAAATTTAAAAAGATATCATTATTTAAATAGCCTCTAATTTGAAAATATCACCAAATATCCAATAGATATTTTCAATTAATTTTTGAAATTTGGATATTTTGAAAAAATCACATGATTTGAAATATAATGTGACGTCACAACACATACATCTTCATCGGCTCCAATTGGTTCCTTTATAGTGTCAATTCTTTTTGTTTTGTTACAAGTGTTATTGTCAAAGTTGTCAAACAAGTGTCAAATTTTTGAGTTTGGTTCGTGTAAGATAATAAAAAATTCAATATAACCGTATTGTGCCGTTTTACAAAATTGCTGCTAGGAACAATCCTATTATTGAATTTATAAATATGCCAAACAGATTGCCCTATGAAATTTGTGTTTTAATATACCTACTATTATCAGGCATCAAAGATACATTTACCATCTTTTTATTTTATAAGTAGGTAAAGATTACAACTTTTATTTTGCTTCTCTATCTCTCGAATGAAACATATGTGAACAATAATTTTGGACTTATTAGATTTTAATTCTGAACAGTTTTCGTATTTATACTTTAATTCTACAATTCATAGGGCAGAAATTACAGTCATGAAAATTTTATCATTGTATTTGCTAAGGTTCATAAAAAGTAGACACCCAGTATATAAATATTAGAATTATTTAAAATCTTAAACTAAAACTGTCATAGCTCAACAGGATTTATCAATCACTTTACTATACTGATTTTGTATATTTAAAGCAAATGTGACTGTTTATGTCGTCTGATAAATGCAGATACTTCTCTCTTTCCGTTTTCCCATTTTTCCAGCTACTCAAAGTGCGCCCCCTTCGTGCCTGCGCCCTAGGCCTTGGCCTAGGTTGGCCTTATGGGTAATCCGGGCCTGGTGATATCCATTCAATGCATGTCTTTATTTTAACAGAGCGGCACTATAATAATAATACACTGGTATCCAGACAGAGTCAATTTTTCTGACCACAACCAGAAAATATCGTATTAAGTAACTTTATGAATTCGTTATTCTTTAGGTTTCCCAAGTTTCTTATTTTGTTTCCCTTTTAGTCAGTTGTTCGCGTGGAAGAATGAAACAAACCTTTTCCCTTGCTTCATCTTTAATACATCTGGCTGCCTCAATCTAATTTTGAGTGACATTTTTTCTTATTACATTATTTACTTTAAAACTTTACTTTACAACCCAAGTTAAAAATATTCGTCAAAGAGTTTATTCCGCATCCACAGAACGTGGAGTTCTTTAAGAAATATTTACATTCTAAGAACGTTTCTCTTGAGGTAAACTAGTGCACCTGTGCTTTTAATTTAGTTTAATAATATAGGAACTCTAAAAGAAAAAGGCTTGCATATAGAAAGTTTTAAATTAGAGCTAAATTCTCCAAATTATACTGCACGAATTAAGGGGAATTATAGTAATAAAAAAGTTTGCACAGGCGAATACATTTGTCAAAGAGATCTTATTAGATGGCATTTAATGGATATTCATAATAAAGAGTATTCTATTTATAAATATATATATATATATATATATATATATATATATATATATATATATATATATATATATATATATATATATATATATATATATATATACACGGTGATTCATCGGTTTGTCCTCTCTTTATAACTCTTTTATTTTGAGTCAGATAGAAAAACTCTTCAAATATAATTTATATGATATAGTATTATCTATCTACGTACTATATCCATTTGTATACAGGGTGCTCCATTTAAGCGCAACAATATGTAACTTTATATTTCTGAATGGAATACCCTATATTTATTTATTTATTTATTTTGACAGTAAATTAGATTCCCTTTCAAAAAATATTAAGTAATAAGGGGTCTAAAATTATAAATTAAGAAGTTATTTACCTTTATTCGTTGAATGATATGTTTCTATCATGTTCTTATTAACAAAGTAAGCTATGGATAATTTGATCAATTGTTTCGAATTTAAACAAACAAGTTGTTCAAATACTCTTAGTTTATCATTGTTGATGTTGATGTGAAAATGAATAATACAAAGATGAGATGATTAATATAATATTTATAATAGAAAAATCTATTGAAGTTGAAGGACAAGTTTTCGAGCATTTATTATAATTTTGCAATATTTAGTCTGTCATTAAATTTTAATGGCTTCTTTGGAATTAGTGTAATGTTCAAAATAAGTATTAATAAAAAAGGATCAAAATTTTGTATTATATTATGGTTTTTTCCACTCTGAACTACTATTTTTTATGAACGTAAATAACTTCTTAGTTTATAATTTTAGACCCCTTATTAATTAATACCTTTTTAAAGGGAATCTAATTTACTAACAAAATAAAAAAATAAATATAGGTTGTTCCATTAAAAAATATTAAGTTACATATTGTTGCGCTTAAACGGAGCACCCTGTATACAAATGCATATGGTACGTAGATAGACAATAGTATATCATATGAATTATATTTGAAGAGTTTTTCTATCTGACTTAAAATAAAAGAGTTATAAAGAGAGAACAGACCGATGAATCACCCTGTATATATAATAAATCATTATATTAACGCAGGTCCGTGACGTCAGAAATGGTATATTTTTCTTATCGATGTTTTACATTAAAACCACGTTGATAATTATTATTCACATTGGAAGCGTAATTTATCATTTGAAATCCATGTGTTCGTAATCCAAAATTGTTCAAAATTTAACCTAAATTTGTAAATTTTGTACTGACTTATTTCATTCTTAAACTAAACTACTACTCCATTTTACGATTATTCCTGAGATTATATTAGCCTAAGAATGAAAATCAATGTAGGAAAGGGTAAATATCACGAATAAATTATAAAAATCTGATGTGACCAGCACATTACCTTCCGTCAGTTTTATGTATTTTGTACAAATTCCACATAGAAAGTTTTATTGCAAATGATTCCATATTTCCAGTAAATTACCTTCAGTCAGTTCTATGTATTTTGTACAAATTCCATACAGAAAGTTTCTTGTAAGATTCTATATATTTCCAGTAAAATTATAATTCAAACATATTATGTAAATTGCACTTTGACACTGACATTTGTCAATCAGAATTTTCTTAATGTAGTATATGTTTCCATGTTTATAGCACAGCTGGCTGCTTTATGAAATTTAATTTCTTTATTATTTTTTAACTATATGGCGCGAGCAGACACGTGATTCCAGCGACCTTGACTTGCTTGGGATCAGCTGATTTGTGTGCGCATGTCATTTTGACAAGAACATTGTCAATTTGACAACACTAATGTTTTGACTTATTTTGATTTTCAATTGCTAAAATGTTAAGATTTTATAATTTTTAGGCAGTAAAACACATGAAGTTAAAAATGATAACATTTTAGCAGTTAAAAACCAAAATAAGTCAAAAGATTGGTCTCGTCAACATGACATTGTTCTTGTCAAAATGACATTGTTCTTGTCAAAATGACATGCGCACACAAATCAGCTGATTCTAAGCACGTCAAGGTCCCTCGAGTCACGTGTCTGCTCGCGCCCTATATCCATTGAATATGAAGTATAAAATGTAATCAAATCGTATAGGGAATAAAATATTCTTAAATATATATAACAATATTAAATGAGAAAAAGTGATGTTTAAAAGCATTTTTTCAAGAAAAACTGTTAAAATCTTCAAATTAGGGTATTTCCGGTCGGCCAAGGTGGTAAGGGGGAATACCAAAAGATAGTACAACTATTGCAGTTAGATGCTCAGGATAAACTAAAAATATCCCTTCGAGATCAAGAAAAAGACAAACATTTAAAAAAAATAATTCTGTATTTGCAAAGTGAGCAGCTCCCTGAAGAACCGAAATTGATGACAATACGTAGCGAATCAAAAAATTATACAATTAGAGATAATTGAGATAATGGGGTCTCGTGGCTGCGTGCCTGAGTGTCTGGTCGCGAATCTGGGGAACCGGGTTCGATCCGTTCGACGCCAAATATTTCCAATTTTAAGTGGCACAAAATTGACCCCTGTGGTGCACTCTCCACGCCAGCAATGAGTGCCCGTGAGGTGACGCCTGGTAAACGCCCGCACGGTACAAATATGTCATCATCATTACCGATATCTGCATACAAAGCGGATTGGCACACCCAGCAATGGGTAATATGCCGTGATGATATATTTATTTATTTATTTATAATTGTCTGTTTTATAAAGAATCTGAAGAAATTCTAAAGATCGTAATACCAGAGCATCTAAAAACTCATTTCATGTTTCTTTTTCACGATGATGTGAAAGCCGGACATCCTGGTACAGAGGAAACACTAAAATCGTTAAGAAGACGAGTTTATTGGAAAGGAATGGCAAAAGGTATCAAACAATATGTTTCTCAATGTCAAGTATGTGCAAGTGTAAAGCCGAGAAATTACCAAGTAGGTGAAGATATATCTAGGAAACCAAGAGAACCATTTGAAACATGGAGTATAGATTTAATGGGTCCTTATCCTCGATCATCTACGGGTAAAACTCATCTTTTGGTAATGACTGACATTTTCACAAAATGGATAGAAGCATTCCCTTTAAATAAACCTACGTCCTCGAAAATAATAAAACACCTTGAAAACGATATATTTCCAAGATTTGGATATCCTAGGGTAATTTTAACAGATAATGGTTCGCAATTTACAAGTCGACAATGGCAAGATGCAGGGAAACATTGGAATGTTGGATTATGGACTACCCCAATTTATCATCCAAAAGCTAATCCAGTGGAACGACATAACCAAAATTTAAAAAAATTACTCAGAATTAACCTCATAAAGAAGAATCAAAAGACATGGGATACCTATATACCAAAAATTCTTGGAATATTAAGAGATAGAACAAATGAAACAACAGGATTTTCTCCAGCTGAATTGGTGTTAGGGATGAATCTTAAGCGGCAAGAAGATTGGAAATTACTGTATGTTATTAATAAGGACAAAACGTTAAATGAATGGTTTTTAGGAAACAAAGAAAATAGAAATAAAAATTTTGAACAATCACAGAAAAACATAAACAAGTATGTAGAAAAACAAACATGTAAAAATCAAAAGAAAAGAATAATAAATTTAGAGAAAAATGATATGGTATATATGAAAAATAATTCACAATCAGACAGTTCAAAAAAATATTGTTCAGCATTGGATGTAACTTGGAAAGGACCATTTAAAATATTAGAAAAATTAAGTCGTACAGTTTATAATGTAGAAAAGAATGGTAGACCCGTTAAATGTCATATTTCCTTTTTAAAAAAAGTTGCTTAGTGTTCTGAAGGGGGGGGGGGGAATTGTCACCGGGCGATGCAATCTCGATGCATAAAATAATTAATTAAGGTTGTTATAGTTCTGATGTAAATAAATATTATTGACATGTAATTTTGACATAATAAATAAAATAAAGAATAATTTCTAAATATTATTTCTAGTTTTAATTGTAAAACTAGTGGCGACCGTGATAACATACAGACATCATCGTAAAAATAGTAAAATCGTATTCTAGGGACTCTAAAATGTGCTTATTCATTAAAAACTCATCATCGAATTTTTTGACCAAAGACAATACCTTCGTTACCTAAAGGTGACGGAAGGTAAAAATAACATTGACATCGACATATATGTACATCTAAAATGTCAATCCTTTGAGATATTTCACATATTTTTTGTCCAAAATGAAATTCATACTTCTCAAATTTCGCGACACTTAACGTATACAGAGTGAGCCATAGGGGTAACTTCACTAATTTCGTCTGAATTTGAATTTGGGTTGCGAACGAGCATACAAAAATGACAAAGATGAAGCTATTAGACAGAGATAAATATACAATTACTTGTTATTTTGTAGTTTAGAAATCAATGACGTGAGGGTCAAGTGAGAAAAATCGGTGTATACGTTTTAACACCCAAACATATCCTCATTTATATAATATGCACAGGGCCGCGCCGTGTGGGTGGGCAGACTGTCCCGCACAAAGGCGCCTGACTTTGAGGGGAGCCGTTTCAAGACAGTAAAGTATAGTGAATTTTTATAAAATGCTCTTATTCGTAAAGACAAAATTACTATAAAACTTACAAATTAACATAATAGAAGTGAACAATATATTTTTGAATTTGTTTGCATTAGAGCTCTAGTTATAATTAAAATAATTATCGTATCAATCGGTTCGTTATTATTCTACCATTGTTATATTGAAATAATAACTGTGAAAATGTTGATTACAACAATGAATATATTGATCATAACTCAAGAATATTGATTACAAGAATAAATCCTACAATGAATCCAATATTTAAATACATATATCATTTTGCAAAAAAATCAAATGCATATAAAATTCTGAAATCTGTGTTAAATTGTTGATTACAACAAACGATTTTGATTATAACCTATTGATTACAAGAATGAATCAAGGAAAATTTTGTCAATATATTAAATCTAACATTTTTGAAGAACAAGAAGTATAGTTTAAACTTTAATTTGCAAATTTTACATCATGAGGGGAAGGGGCGCTGAAATATAACATAGCACAAAGGCGCCTTATACCCACGGAGCGGCCCTGTACATGCTTTTTTGGGTATTTTGGGCGCTATCGCACAATAAGTCGGTGCACTTTAAATGCCTACGTCATAAGCGGTGATGACGTTATAGCATTGTTTTAGCCTTATATTAATCGAGAAATATAAAAATAAAGTTTGGACTTATTCGGACTTGTGACAGAATTTTTTTAAGAAGTGCAACTTTAATCTTAAACGTCGAAAACGGTGAAAAATACGTCTACTGGCCGTAAATGAAATAATAAAGTAAAAATAAGATTAAAAGTACTTGATTTTCTCCTTCTCGATACAAATTATAGCGAAACAATCCGGAAATGAAGAAAACTTTCAACAAAACTAAATTAAAAACTCTTTGAAACTCATCGAAAGCTGCAACAATCGCCACGTGGCGAACGAAAGCTTGAAAGCTCTGAAAGCTCAGGAAGTGCATTCTAGCTCGGACAATCCTATTTCAACCAATGCTTTTATCCTATTTAAATGATACAAAGCTCGTAAAATATTTACACAAGCTGGTTTCACTAAACAAATATGATTCCACATGTTCTTCTCTTTTTAGAAGGGAAATAGAAAGATTCATTTAACGCAAGAATCGATAGGGGTTGTATTTGTCGCCATTTGAAGTACAAATTGGCTGTGGGCACACAAAAGAATGAAGTAATGATATATTTTTAGAAGTAAAGTAGTTGATATACAATAACTCCATAACGCCGTACTGACACTTGCCGACGACAATAGGTTCCCAACAAATAGAAGAAAATAATTTGCGGCTGCTTGCATAACGGAGTTACAAGACTCTTTAATCTACCAATCCCGGAAGGATATCTTGAGGTGATGATATTATTAAAAAATAAAACTGGTTGCTAGGTTTTAAAAATACTACTAGTGAGTTACAAAATTTGTTTGACTTACTGTAATTTTGACACTTTAGAGTTGACTTTTCACTGTCAACAAATTTAGGTTAGTGAAGATGTCATCCGAGATCATCATTTATATCGTACAGTGCAACGTGTTGTACCAGCTGTGTAAAATGTGTTAAACGAAAATATTATTGTCTCCGAAAATTATAATCATTTCTAAGTAATCAGCGGCTGAATACATGGTAAGAATTACGGCAAACACACGTTAAAGGTGTAGGTCTCGGATTGGTCAATTTTATGACGTCTTTTCTCGAATATCTTTTAAGCTAGATTTTTTTTCTTCGAAATTACACATCCGAGTGTAGTCTCGTGTTTCCTCATTCGCTCTGGGGCGCGAGTTGTGAGACAGCCTGCATTTATAATAAAAAAATCTGGTGTGGCCAACACAATACATTCTGCCATTTACAGCCCTAGTAACAAAAAAGATTAAGTTAATCGTTATTTTTTAGATTAGCGAATTTTAATCTAATTTTGACACTTTATTTCTTAAAATATAGTCTAATCTAATCCAAGTAACTACCTTCTTTTTAACCCCTCAACAGGATTAAATCCCAATTATACAGTAGGTTCACATTCACACACATCCATGCCTTAGTGGGATTCGAACCCAGAACCCCGAGCGCACTCATGACTTATGAGGCGTTGCTCTAAACATTGAGCCAACGGAGATATAATAAAATGAAGATTAAATTTTAAATACCGGGATAGAATAAAATTCACTGATTCAAAAATGAGGATTAGCTTCAACATTTTTTTGAAATTTTTATTAATCTAAATAAACTATAATTCACGAAAGATGACTATTCAAGGTCATTTTTGAGCCGTCTGATATAATATTACTTGTAGATAACTTCATTGCATTTTGAACCCATAGGCGTGCAACATGAAATATTTATGGATACATACTAAGAGGAATTCATTTGAAAATTATGTTTCTTTCTAAATAATGCCTTTCTGAAAGATTTATGTTCTTCACTTATATTTTTGCAAAATACAATAACGTAGACTTAACTTATAAACCAAAGAATAATAATTTAATTTAAACATTAACGCCACTGGGTAAATTTTAGCACAGAGGTATCTGTAATTCTACGACATATGTCAATATTATTTATAGTGTGTTAGAAAGTAATGCCACTATTTACGTATGTCTGCCACACCACATAAATTAAATAGACATAGGTCAAATAATCTTTCTCTTTCTAATACAAAATGTTGCTAAGCTACTGCTATAAAGGGATGTGTATTCTTTCATCGAACAAATGACCTTGAATAGTCATCTTTCGTGAATAATAGTGTACCTACATATTTACTTATTTACCACACAGGAAAATTAACAGCAGCCTCTTAAAGATGGAAAATAACTCTATTTTCAATCTGCTGGTATAAACCAGTAGGATATTTCAATTCATAATATATTTGAAGCCGCTTGAATTGCCGAGATAAACATAGTCATTAACACTTGTACACTCTAAGAAATATCGTCCGTGTAAAGTAACCAAATCGATTGGTGAAGTAATTTGGTGTTAATTTTAACACATAAATAAGTACATTTTCCGTCCGTGTTAAAAATACGGTTTAGTTAAATTTTGTCCGTGTTATTTTAATAAATTTCAAATAAGTTAACCACATATGGAGTAAATAAGATATATTACTCAAAAATATGATTACTTTTATTTACCAACAATTTTTTGAGTTACTTATGCTCAACCTAGTGTACATTTGCACAATACGGTGCTGGAACTACACTATATTTCGTTAAATGTAAAATAACACTTAACGCTGTTAATATGACATGTATTTACTACAAGCAGCGATCAAATCAGCACCAATTTGTGGTGCAACTGTGACTGTGATATGTGATATACATATTCTTAGTTTGATCTGTGAGATGTACGAACGTGTTTATTGCTACAGAAGTGATATTACATACTTCAAAGTGGATATACCATGTGATATAAAAATAAATAGTTCTAATTGAATTTCATGTGGTTTTTTTATACCAACTAACTTCCTCGTGCCAGAAATTATTGAGTCTTTGGATACAATATATTTTGTTTACACTCTATAGCCACTAAAATTGCAAAATTAGATGTGTCTGAAATGACTTTAATATTTTTAAATATTTGTTTGGACAAAGAACCATATGAAAGCTTTCATGTTCCGAGTTCCGATGGAAATTATATTATTAACATATTTTTGTACAACACATATATTAGCCAAATATAAGATTTATTTACTTATGTATTTTTTGATATAATAAAATTATATTATTTATATTTCAATGATATCCTTATTTACTTTATTTAACACATATTCTGTAAAAAATTACTCAAATACGAGTAAATGAATACACCAAGAGGTGTTACTGAAACGCGTACTTTACACTATTTAGTGTAGAAGGTAATTAACTCGTACACTTAGTTAAAATACGAATTTCAGTGTAAATTTTAACACGCACTCATATCTTTAACTAGAAATTTTGTGTTAAATATTAAACCAGATTCCAGTGTACTTTTTAACCAAACAGATACTTTGTTAAAATTACACGTAATCTGGTGGACCTCCTGGAACCAATTTTAGTGTTAAAATTGGTTAAAAATTTCTTAGAGTGTAGAAGTTTTTAAAGAAAATATGTCATTATATCTGAAAGACATTAAACATGAGAAAAGTATTTCATTGATGAGAAAATTCAAAGAATTTCAATCTGATACTACGTCTAGAAAAAGCAAAAAACAAATTTGATTAAATCCATGAAAAATAAAAATGACAAAATTTCAATCTGGCGTACAATACATAGTTAAGGACTCTCCTCACTTGAAAATTAATTACTCTCTTTCAGTGCACTTTAAAATATTTTAATTACTTTCCAATAGCGGGTGTTAAATCTGTCTCCGAGTCGCGCTTTACAAGACATCTATTTGCATTTCCATTGATAATCAAAGACAAAACAGAAAAATCGAAACAGGGGGAATTCATTCCCGGAACCCGGAAAGTTCCGGCAATAAATCCGGGAGGCAGCCAGCCGTGCGAACCGGCATATTAAAGCCCGCACATGAATCAGGGAACTTTTTCACTTAATTGGACAATTAAAATAAGAAGAGCTTCCTACAGCTTACAGCTTTCGTTTCGACAATTTTCCTTTAAACTCAAGAACTGTTGCGCAACGATTTTTTGCATAAGTAATAAAAAGCTAGACGGAATAAAAGATTAATGCTGGTATGCATCATATAAAACTGAATGCAGAAATGCGTCTTCTATTATCGCTTTGAAGATCGTCTTATGGTTTTCAAATCTTACTTTGTTACTCTCTTTAAAAAGAAAAATCTGGTGTGGCCAACACAATACCTCCCGCCATTTACAGCCCAAGTCAATCCTTATTTTAGGATTAGCGAATTTTACTCTAATTTTGTTTTAGTTTTTATCTTAAAATATAGTCTAATCTAATCCAAGTAACTACTTTTTTTTTAAACCCATCAACAGGATTAAATCCCAATTACAGAGTGGGTTCACATTCACACACATCCATGCCTTAGTTGGATTCGAACCCAGAGCCCCGAGGGCACTGATGACATGAGGCATTGCTCTAACCATTGGGCCACCGGAACTATAGAAAATGAAGATTAAATTTTAAATACCGGGATAGAATAGAATTCACTAATCTAAAAATGAGGATTA
Source organism: Harpalus rubripes (assembly GCA_963082715.1). NCBI lineage: Eukaryota > Metazoa > Arthropoda > Insecta > Coleoptera > Carabidae > Harpalus > Harpalus rubripes. The sequence continues at coordinate 33,381,869 of OY720461.1, read as the reverse complement.
GCTTAAACATTTTTTGAATCGTTAATTTTTATTAATCTAAATACGTACCTACATATTTACTTGTGCTGAATCGAATTCCTTTCCTATTGTTCTATTTACTTTTTACCTTCCGTCACCTTTAGGTAAGGAAGGTATTGTCTTTGGTCAAAAAATTTGGTAGTGAGTTTTTGATGAAGAAGCACGTTTTAGGGTCCCTAAAATACGATATCTGTATGTATGTATGCATGTGTGTGTGTGTGTGTGTGTGTGTGTGTGTGTGTGTGTGTGTGTGCGTGTGCGCGTGTGCGTGTGCGTGTGCGTGTGCGTGTACGTGTGCGTGTTCGTGTGCGTGTGCGTGTTTGTGTGCGTGTGCGTGTGTGTGTGTGAGAGTATGTGTGTGTGTGTTTGTGTGACAAAATTTTCTAATGCGATAACTTTAATACTACAATTCCAAAAATTATAATTCTGTCGTATTCCTCTTCGTTGCATCCATATGATGAGCTGATTAGATTTTGGTTATAACTGGTCAACCGGAAGTACCCTCATTTGAAGATTCTAACAGTTTTCTTGAAAAAACGATGTTAAATATCAGTTTTCACATTTAACGTTATTATAAATATTAAAGAATATTTTATTCTATATACGATTTGACTGCATTTTATACTTCATATTAAATTGATATAGAGTTAAAAAATTATAAAGAAATTATATTTCATAAATTAGCCATTTATGCTATAATTTTGTAAACAGCTGCTACATTAAGAAAATTCTGATTGCAAGGAGTCAGTGTCAAGTGCAATTTACATAATATGTGTTATAATTTTCTCTTTCCATATTAGAATAAGGTAAAAATCCAAGGTCTCAAAATTTTCTGAATGATAGTATTTGAGTTAGAGTAAAGGATCCATACACACACACACACACACACACACACACACACATACGCACACACGCACACACACACGCACGCGCACAAGCACACACACACGCACACACACACACACGCACACACACGCACACACACGCATACACACACACGCGCACACACACACACACACACACACACACACACACACACACACACACACACACACACACACACACACACACACACACACAGCTTCATCGTGAAAATGTTAAAATCGGATTCTAGGGACCTTAAAACGTGGCAATTTATCAAAATCTCGATATGCGAATTTTAGCACGATCCCTATACCTCCCTTACCAAGGGTAGCAGGGAAAAATAGTTTCCAGAACCCTAAAGATGTATTATTATAATCCGAAACGTCTTTATTGTTGAAATTTTTCTTTAAATAAACAAACAATCAAATGATTGTTTCCTCCAGTATTTTCACTTCCCTCTAAAATCTTCTTATACAATTCACGGATGACCTTGCCTCTTTAAAATATTATACTGTACCTCTGTCGGTACTTATTTAATATTAAATAGCCACTTTGTTAAAATTAACTCGATTAAAGCAATAGTTCTACAACAAATTCCATCTAGTTCTACATAGTGGCATACTTGAAATTCCTTTGAAATATATGACTCATTCAGTCCATCCTTTGTTAGAAACTAATTAAGACTGCGGTGACGTCTCCATGTTTCTTTTGTTGAGGTTTGGTAATTACTTAAAGCAATAGTAATAACTTTAATTGCCGCTGGTAGATGTAAACGGCCTCCAGTTCCAGTTTGCAGCGATTATGCGATTTGACAGTCTCTTGACAAGGGTCCTTAGAGAAGGAAATTATGGTAAATGACTCTATGATGTGAAGCTGTGAATTCTACTTTGTTGGGATTATGATTTGACTAATGTAGAATGTGTGACGAAGTACTAAATCAATTTACTACACTTTGTTTCACTAATATGCTAGAAACATTGTTTTGGAATGAAAATGAAATGGGCAATGACAATGGTCTAAAATATTTTGGGCGGCTATAAGTTTTAATTGAGTAATCCAAATATGTTTATTCATGTTTTGTGCATGAAAATTGTTAAGTTTGTTTAGTTGGTCCGAGGGACACACTAGAATAAGACAAATAGTTCATAGCATGTTTAGATGTATCTAAATATACAGGGTGTTCCGCGACTCGACCGACAAACTTATACTGTTTATGTACAGGGTGTAAATGAAATAAGTGCATTAAATTTAACCAGTAATGTAACTCGATGAAAGCAACAATATTTCTTAATAACTTTTCGAGTTAAAATTCTTTAAAGATTTGCTGCATATTTCGTTACCCGCCCATGGAGAACAAATGGCTGCTGCCGTATTCAAGTGGGATACAAACAGCTCAAAAATTGTCGGTTATCGGTTACACTTACAGTCACAATAATTAATAAACGAATCAAGGGAAATAACATTATTATTAATTAATACGTTATAGTACAATTTTTAAAATAATTAAATTTAAATTTTGGATAACAAAATTATAAAGTTGTGTATTAAAACAGGATTTTAATCACCTGTGAATAGAGAAAGACAAGGAGGGACGAGGTAACTAGAGGAAGAGCAAAAGCATAGTTATTAGGTTGTGAGATGATTATTTATCGTCGACAAATCATAATAGTTTAAATACGTTATTCAAAAAATGTAAATACAAACTTTTGTCCATTTAAACGAGGTACATGAGTACCAATAACTAGTCGTCCATTTATTGTCCCGCCCAAACATTTTTTAATTAAAATTTTTACAGCATTTTCGCCTGTCGAGATGTGTATTGTGCATAATAAATACACCTTCCCAAGTAAATTCAGTCTCATTAATGAACATTATGAGCCATTCCCAAAATTGAAGTCTGTTATGTGCTGAAAACATAGAACTTTTTGCACATGTTATGGATATAACTGTTGCTTTTTTTAAAATTGTCATATATGACACTCCGTATTGTGATGTGATAAAGATGTACAAGATTAACAAATGTGCGAATATTAAGAACAGAATGATTTGGTGATGATTTGGAAACGCTCCGTGTAAATGTGTTGGCAACTCCATGACACTGTTTTTATGTCAACCGTGATGTCAAGTAAAATGTAGTACAGATACGAGTAATAAAATAAATAAATAAACCATAGGTAAGTAATTACAATATCTGTGTACTCGCATTTTGACAGAATTTTACCTTATAAACAAGTTTATTACTAATGTCAAAATTTAACTGCAACAACTGACAGGACTGTCAATTGATAAAACAAAGATTTTCATAGCTATTGCTACTGCATTCAATTATTACAAAAATAGAAAAAATAATTGGAATAATGGCAAAACGAAGAATTTGGAGTGAACAGGATTTGTCACTTACATCAGCCATATGCGCATGCGCCAAAACTGTTTTCAAATCAATCTGTAAACCTGTTTTGAAAATTGCATGTAAACAGTTTTGCGTAATTTTGTCTGAAAACTGAAACCATTTTCAAAACTGCATGTAAACGTAGTATATGTTTTCCAGTTTAATTTTGAATTTTCCGTTGTAATCCCGTAAGTGATATTCATCTTTTATTCAAAAATTAATTACAGGATCATTAACAAAAAATTGCTGAATTTTAATCCAAATTCATTTGCAAAACGAGTTCTGATAATTTTCTTTCTTAATTGAATTACTAAGTCGCTAGCAGCGAAGGAAAAACATCAAACTAGTGCTCAATTTTCCTAATTGAAATTCGTGCAATTTATCAAAACTTACAGATGCATCTCCTTAAATTAGACTGTTTACGAACAGCACTTGTTTTTCCAATTGTAACTAGATTGTCTCAAGTTATTTTAAGAATTGTTCCACTGAACTCATAAAACAATATTGTTGTTTTACTTACTAAAGATTTTAGATACTTAAATAAAATTTTAGTTTTATTTGAAGCATTACAAGTAGTAAGGATTTGGTAGTATTTGTTTATCAAACTAAAACTAAAACTACGGAGAACTTTTTCCAATGATGTGAACTTTACTGAGGACTGATTTACTAAGTTCAAAGACAACAAGTTTGTCATCTGGAAATCATAAACGGAAACCTCATGTTTTTATTGTGAACTCCTTCAAACATTTTAGTTTCTTTGCAATGAAAACAGGAGAATTCATCTTAGATTAAACTAGGGACAAAGAAAAGGCGAAATTACAAATAATTCTGTGATTCTTTGGCAAAAAGTCGATGTCACTCTATTAAATAGAAAATTAAATCTAAAAATCTGATGGGGCCAGCACATAACCTCTCGCCAGATATTTTACCTGGTTGTACGCATAAAACAAAATAGTTATTAACGTTATAAGGCTGATATGAAGCAAATAACAGACGCGGTTGAATATTGTAAAATCGAGGCGACAGCCGAGATTTTACAATCAACCGAGTCAGTTATTAGCATATCAGCCGTGTGACGTTCAGTATTTTTCATAATAACATAAAATATCTTCTGAAAATTGTATTTTCTATGGCATATTGACAGGTGACAGCTCTTCATGACAATTTCATGATGCTGCGATTTTTTTATAGGGACACATGATTTTTAATAATTGTACTGTTATAAAAAAAAAAACGGCCGTGGCTGTTTCGGCGCATATATTGGTTGAGCATACCGTACTGTTAAAGCACAAACAGTATGGTATTATGAAAAATATATTTATAAATACAAATACATATATTCATGTCTCACTACAAAATAATTATGATATATATTTGCAAAATGTATGGGATATTTTAATATAAATTATGTACAATGCATACATTTGCTTTATATTCAATATCCTAAATTTTTTTTCTACTTTTCTTTTTCTTTATATTCGTCATTTTTTGCAAATTCCTTTTATATTCTTTTTTACGTATATTCTTTTGCGTTGTTGACTTTTTTTTATTTTCATCATCTTCATAATGATGTACAAATATTTTTGATAGTGGCATACAAATATTTTTAACAGTGACATTTATGTATTTATTATAAACATTTGAATTTCTTGCCTTGAAGTAGTTCTGAGATTTTTACATCAAATTACTTTATATGTGTGTGTGTGGATGCTGGATCCACGATTTCTCAAATACTATAATACTTAAGACATTTTTAACTACGGATTCCTCAATCTAACAGTAATGGGAAATAGTTTTGGTAACAATTGGACAACGGGAAGTAGTAGTTACAAGAAAAAAATCATCTAAATATTATTTATCGAAAATTTATGTGAATAATTATATTAAACAACGTTAAATTCTTTATTCGATAAATATAAATTCATTATTATATCTTCTATAGATTTAGAGATAAAGAAATGCATACAAAATAATTTGATGTAAAAATTCTCAGATCAAATTACTTCAAGGCAATAAATTCAAATGTTTGTAATTGACACATAAATGTCGCTGTCAGAAATATTTTTACGCCACTGTCAAAAATATTTGTACATCATTATGAAGATTATGAAAAAATTCTGATGTGGACACCACACGACTTCCTTGTACACAAGACCAATATGAAGACCCAAGTATAAAATTGCACGTATTTGACGTAATTTGACATTAGCATCTATTTTTTATTTTTTTGTTATTTTTGTCCTAATCCATAGCAAGCTTCTTTACAAAAACCAAAAATTATATAAGTTTTAAACATACATATCTCGCTTATACAAAGAGCTAATTTAATAATACTTGATGTGCTGGACACAAAATTTAATTCTCTAAAAAATTTATTTGAAGCATTTATTTCTAAAATCAAAATGAAACCATTTTATTGAAGAAAAACTGTTAACAACTTCAGGTAATATGTCACTTCCGGTTAGCCTGTTTTAATCAAAATCCTCTATGTTATTCCAGTTGACATAAAAGTCTTATAAACCAAATTTGAAAAGTGTTAGATTATATTTTAAGATAGTTTTTCATTAAAATCTATTATAGGCTTCAAATAAAGTACCATTTCTAGAAATAATGTAAAGACCAAAAAGGGAGGTGCACAACTAGATGTTATAGCAGTCCTAAATACAAAATTTCAACTTTCTACGGCTTACCGTTTTTGAGTTATGCGAGATACATATGCACGTACGTACAGACGTCGCGCCGAAATTAGTTAAAATGGATTCAGGGATGGTCAAAATGGATATTTCCGTTGAAATCTCAAAACCGAAATTTTTTGCGATTACAATACTTCCTTTACTTCGTAAAAGGAAGTAATAAAAAAAGTCAACAACGCAAAAGAATATACGTAAAAAAGAATATAAAAGGAATTTGCGAAAAAATGAATATAAAGAAAAAGAAAAGGAAAGTAGAAAAAGAAAATTTCAGGATATTGAATATAAAGAAAATGTATGTATTGTACATAATTTATATTAAAACATCCCATAGATTTTGCAAATATATGTGAGAATTAATTGAGTTAAATAGTAAAGTCAGTTAGTTCAGATTAGTCCTAGCTGGAAATAAATTATTAGTGATATAAATGTCGTGTAAATAAATAGTGTATAGTGTTAATTGTTTAAATAAATAAATAAATAATCTTAGCCTTAAAATATTATTTATTTAACACTTATTTTAACTATTAATATATCTCTGATTTTTACACATCAGCCAAATAAATGAATGTTACAATATAATTCATCTACGAATATGTTATGTATTTCATAAAAACTAATTATTTATTATTTTGTTCCAGGTCAGTAACATTTTACATTTGATGCGACAAAAAAGGTACAGTAATTACCCACACATATCAAAGATTATATATAATTATTTAAACCACATATTACGTTCGTATACAATATTTGTAATTAATGACGTATTAATACGTATCAATTATTTTCGAAATGATATAAATAGGGGGGAGGATGTTATTGGAACATCATATACATCATATGAACCAAACAATAGGATTTATTAATTTGATTGGAATCATCAGATCGTAATGTTTATATTATTTTTGTCATCGGATTAAAATTTATATTACTGTAGCATGTATCAGAGAAAAATTCAATAATGGTAGTGAAAGGTGAAACAATATAGGAATTTATCTGGAGTAATTATCATATTTCACAATTAATTGCTAAACGACTATATTATTATAAAAAATTGCACGCAACCACTATCATTAAAGTTGTAAGCAACAATTTTTAGTTAATTCAGTTTTTAATTATAAACAGATTTTCTTTACATTTGTATAATTTTTGTATTAAAAATTATTAAACTCCGATTTATAATTATGAACAACAAATTCGAAATTTCCCTACGCAGATCTATGCTCCTGATTGGCTAGTGTTCAGACTTGTTTACATATGATTTTTGTCACTTCGACTTGTGATCTATAGGCGGTGTGCACAAAAGTAGTCAGCGACGACAGCGGACAAAAATTAAAAAAAAATGGTTACTCATTGAAACACAGCAAGGTTATGTTTTATGTCAGAATAATTTTGAAATTTCTATTTGATAAAGTATTTACAATGAATGCGAATGATAGGACGTCAAATATTATGAGGTGCAGTGGGGGATGTAATAATTCTTACAAAATTACCGATTGAAGTATCAAATTTTATAAATTTCCTAAAAGATGTATAAGAAAATAACTTTTCAACAGATATCTTCTACTAATATGAAAAATTCTTTTATGTATACATATTTTCTCTTTGTAGAAGATACTTATCGTATGAACAAAATTCCAACAATGGTCGTCTGATTGCAATAATGAATTATATAAAAATGTGTTTTTAAAAGTTAATATTTGAACAAGATATAATATAAGAAGCAGAAAATTGTCTTAAAATTGTATAATATTTGCAGTTGTATGAAATGGAAGTTTATTTTGTACATGTAATGTTAATGTTAAAAATAGAAATTCACATGGTTCGTATTTTTCGTGTATTTTCTTTTCCGAGCTTGTGCAACTGATCCCATTTAGAGCCTGGTATATTTTCAATGAAGAATCTTCTTCATTTATTACGAATATAAAAGAAAGATGCTAACATCATACACAGATATCGTGATATATAGAAATTTTCTTCTTTCCAATCATTCAAGTTTTACAACTTTTTAATCTCAATTTCCATGTATTGTGCTTTATGTAACATTTAACTAATATTATAAATTATAATATAAATTTAAATATGATAAAATGGTTTACAGAAATCGCACATAATATGAGAAAAATTATATTTTCTGCCACAGTACCTTCGCTGGTATTTTGACTTTTTTGATTGTCACATCACATATGTAGCATTTTAAATATTTTCTGTATTCATTTCAATGTACTATGGTGTATAATATTCATACACAATAGCAACAACTCAAAATAAAATTGTAAATTGTATCACTTTCTCGAAATGTCAAAGTTGATTCGGTAACCAAAAATGCCAATATAACCGTTAGAGGCGCTGACGCTCAAAATGTGCACATCGCCTATAGCAACATGGCCCTTACTCTGTAGTCGTCTTACGGGTATTACGGCTTCTATTTTTAGGGCGTAAAGAAATACTAATCCGGGCCTGAGCACACATTTAACATTTATAAACACAAAAACGTAAAATAAAAATCTGATGTGGCCAGCACATTACCTTCCGTCAGTTCTATGTATTTTGTATACATGTCATACAGAAAGTTCCTTGCAAAAGATTATATTTCTTGTAAATTACCTTAAGGCAGTTGTATGTATTTTATACAAATTCCATACAGAAAGTTTCTAACAAAAGATCCTATATTTCCAGTAAAATTATAACAAACATGCTGTCAACTATACTAGACACTGACACCTTTCAATCAGAATTTTCTTAATGTAGCAGCTGTTTCCAGAGTTATAGCAAAGCTGACTAATATATATGATATTTAATTTGTTTATAATTTTTTAACTCTATATCCATTTAATATGAAGTATAAAATGCATTCAAATCGTATATAAAGAATAAAATATTCTTTAATATTTATAATAAATTAAATGTGAAAAAATTATATTTAACATCGTTTTTTCAAGAAAAACTGTTAAAATCTTCAAATGAGGGTACTTTCGGTTGACCAATTATAACCAAAATCTAATCAGCTCTTCACATGGATGTAACGAAGAGCAATACGAAAGAATTATAATTTTTGGAATTATAGTATTAGAGTTATCGCATTAGAAAATTTTATCACACACACATACATACACACACAAATACAGACATCATCGTAAAAATAGTAAAATCGTATTCTAGGGACGCTAAAACGTGCTTATTCATCAAAAACTCACCACCGAATTTTTTGACCAAAGACAGTACCTAAAGGTGACGGAAGGTAAAAAGTAGACACTCGGTATATATTGAGGGGGAGGGGTGCAGTCATGAACTTTGGCCTAGGGCGTAAAGAAATGCTAATCCGGACCTGAACACACATTTAACTTTTATAAACTCCCAGAAAACGTAAAATAAAAAGTAGACTGAATAAATCCACCTAAAGATATATAGTACTGGAGATGAGGATGTGACGGCAAACGAAGGCACCTAACTAGTGCTTTTAAAGAAGCGTGGCATAGAAGCTAATGACTTATTCTTAAAGAAAAATATTTTCCGTGTGATAAAAATCGTGAAAATTTCCCTGTCCATTAAATTAGCATTTGTTTGTCGACCATTAACAAAAAGATTCAATCTTCTGCTATTAGTAATTAAATCACGTCGTGTTTGATTCGTCAACAGAACCATCGCTTTGAGAGCTGTCTTTCTGTATTTCAGCGTTTCAGGAGACAGCCGCTAAGAGTTATTTTTGTAGCAATTAACTTCCGATTACGGCTGAAGATAGTACAGCGTTATGACGTGTAACTGACACGGCTATTTTTATCTTGAAACTGTATTCATGAAGCTGAAATGACCCTCTGAAATTTAGGACATCAGAAATGCATTTCCTTTTTACCTGACAGGATATTATTTATTTATTAGCTGGATTTTGAACAGAGAATTGGATTTCAGTCAGTTGGATTCAGGGGATGAAATATAGGGAATAACAAAATACTGGCTGGCTGTTATATGAATGATTTGAATGATGAAAGGTAACAATCTCTGACGGATCCCAATCTTATACCGTACTAATTCATAAACCGTTATGTACTGAATAGTCCCTGATTTATAGTAGTTGCTTCAATCTACGGATTGTTAGAAAAAAAGTCGCACGGTGTTAAATCTGGCGAGCGTGTGGGCCAAGGAATATCGCTTCTCAAGGAAATCAAGCACCCGGAGAATATTTTCTCGAAACCTGCACTGATGCTTGCGATGTTTGAGCCGTGGCCCCATACTGCTGAATAATATTAATAGTGTTTCACAAAAATCAAGATATACTCTTGATCTTGTCTTGATCTATTCGTGAAATTAAGACAAGACCAAGACAAGAGTAAATCCCAATAGCATTATATACAAAAAATCTGATGTAGCCAGCACATTACCTGCCGTCAGTTATATGAGGTATTTATGAAAATTCTACCGGTGAACTGTTACCGGTAAACAGCTTTTTATCAGGTTATAGCTACCGGAATCGATATCTATATTTGAAAATTTGAAACAGGTTAGAAATTTGATATAGTTAACAAACTTTTAAGCGCGCGCTTCGCTTTGCATCACTACCTTTTTTTGAGATTAGATTCTTCATAAATCCGGTAGATGGATCTGGTAGATATTTTACAATTTTCGAACACGGTGACTTTTTACCACTCGTGTTTTCGAACACAGTCAGTAGATGCAGTATCTACCGGTAGAATTTTCGTAAATGCCTATGTATTTTCTATAAAATCCATACAGAAAGTTCCTTGTAAAAGATTCTAAATTTCTTTTATGTACATAACCTTTCGACAGTTGTATGTATTTTATACAAATTCCATACAGAAAGTTTGGAGCAAAAATATCCTATATTTCGAGTAAAATTAAACACAAATATACTACGCACACAAATATGTCAGTTGACACTGACATCTTTCAGAATTTTCTTAATATAGTAGCTGTTGGCTGTTTCTAGCATAGCTAGCTAATTTATAAAATTTAATTTCTTTATAATTTTGTAACTCTAGGCCCGGTTTTATAAAGCTCAAAAATCTTCACTTAAAATTTAGTTGACAAGTAAATTTATTTAAGTGGAGATTTGGGTTTTATAAAGCGTTTTTAAATTTACTGAACAAGTAAATCTACCAAGTAAACTAAGTGGAGAATTTCATGCTATTAAATATAAGTAACGATTTTTATCGATGTATTTTCAAATAATTACAAAACTAAAAGGATATTATAGGAGAACAATAATATGTAACATACATATATTTACATATTTTACAATATTATTAATTTATTTTAAAATTAGTAGGTAGGTATCTACCTTTGAAAAATTTGTCAGTTTGACATACGGGTAATAATAAATTGCAAATAAATATTGTTAACACTTTGTCTAAAAATATGGTTGCAGTAATTAACTAATTTACTTATTGTAAAAATAATAGTTTTGTGCTTCGCGAACCTACTATAAAAATGTCTGACGTGAATGATATCGTCAGTTTCATCCGAATCTACGAGTATATCAAGTGTATCAAGTGATGACGAATTTGAAAACGAAGAACCCCGACAAAGACTTCCAAGAATCTTTAGAGATAGATTCCACCCTTTTGAAATATATCCTGTCTTCTGACCATATCTCACCTTATTTTCTTTCTATCAAACGCACGTCAAACTCACGTCAAACGATCAAAAACAGAAAACAAAACCATAAATACTGTCATAAAAATAATCAAGCAACTCATAAATTTAAAAAAGTCATTTTCACACAACGCAACGAAAATTATATCTCCACTTAGGTATTTAATGGGTAGATTTTGTTTATAAAACCCAACATGTATTTACTGAACAAGTAAATTTATTCATCACTTACTTACAATTCCATTAAATTTTTGTTTATAAAACCGGCCCATATTTATTTAATATGAAGTATAAATTGCAGTCAAATCGTATAGAGAATACAATGTTCTTTAATATTTATAATAACATTAAATATGAAAAAATTATATTTAACATCGTTTTTTCAAGAAAAACAGTTAAAATCTACAAATGAGGGTTGACCGGTTGACCAATTATACCCAAAATCTAATCAGCTCTTCATATGGATACAACGAAGAGGAATACGAAAAAATTATAATTTTTGGAATTGTAGTATTAGAGTTATCGTAGACGAAAATTTTGTTACACACATACACACACTCACACACACACACACACACGCACGCACGCACGCACGCACGCACGCACGTACGCACGCACGCACGCACGCACGCACACACACACACACACACACACACATACACACGCACATCATTGTAAAAATAGTAAAATCGTATTCTAGGGACCTTAAAACGTGTTTATTCACTAAAAACCCACCACCGAATTTTTTGACCAAAGACAATACCTATCTTCCTTAACTAAAGATGACGGAAGGTAAAAATGGTTGTCGAAATTTTCCTCTTCACAATAAAGCATTAAAAAATCCGGTTTCGAATGACCTAATATATACTTTTCCTCTTTTCTCTTGTCTACACCATCTCTACCTCCCACTAACATCCCCTACTGGCTTCCCAAGCCATAAAAATATAAACAACCCTTAAAACTTTGTCTATAAACCATCACCATTCAGAGGTCATCCCCAAGATGAAACTCCTGCTTTGCTCCTCCCGTTCCGTACTGCTGCTGTGGCCTTGGCAGGAATGTGCGGTTAGCCTACTTTCATAGGGTGGTCACCCTTGCATTACCAGGGTTGCTTCTACCCCGCTACGAAGATATTTTATAATTTATTGCGCGTGGTTCATTAAAGACGCGATGCTTTTAAGGAAATTCTCAGGGAGGGACGTAAACACTTAGGAAGGGGTCATTTTTACCCTTACACAGAATAGTTGTCTTTATCAGGAGTCTATAAGGAAATTTGCTCGGTTATGAAACGTGAATATTATAATATGATTACTAAATAGGGCTGTTGCAAGAATGTTTATATGATTTTATGGGGTCTCGTGGCCGCGTGCCTGAGTGTCAGGTCGCGAATCTGGGGAACCGGGTTTGATCCCGACCGACGCCAAATATTTACAATTTTAAATGGCACAAAATTGACCCCTGTGGTGCACTCTCCACGCCAGCAATGAGTGCCCGTGAGGTGACGCCTGGTAAGCGTCCGCACGGTACAAATATTTCATCATTACCGATATCTGTGTATAAAGCAGATTGGCACACCCAGCAATGGGTAATAAGCCGTGATGATATATTTATTTATTTATTTATTGCTAAGTACTAAATATCCTATATACTAAACGATTAGATTCACTATCTATAGTTCTATATATATATATATTTGAATTCATCATGACGATCGCCATCCTTTGAACACCTCTACAGCCTGAATGGTGTGAGCGATTTTCGTGAAATTTGCACCAAGTTGTAGGAAATTATTGTCTCGAGTGCCCTCGTAATAAGTAATATTTCTGTAGGATGCATAGTTTTTGAGTAAAAAATTATTAAACATTGAAAATTGGGACAAAAACAATAATGGTCACAGTAACGATCACAGTTTTCCTTGAAAATTTAAGACGATAAACGCTGTCATGTCATTTGGCATGTCATGTTTGACATGTCATTTTGAACCTTTAAATAGAAATATTTATGAAATGAGGGCAATTTGAAAGAAGTTTATTTCATAATCATAATTTATGAGAATGGGCAATTATATCTGCACAGGTAAAATGGCGTAAAACATTATAATTAAAAATTATAAATTTTGACGGTTCATATGCACCTGGAAAATGTTGCCAAATATGTCATAAGTAACTAGGTAATAAATAAATATTCCTAACTAGATTAATGTGAAGTTCGAACACAAGTGTTTGATCACAGTTTTCCTTGAAAATTTTAAAATGGTAAACGCTGTTATATATCATTTGGCATGTCAATGTCAATGATTACAAATTGTCGGTTTTCATACTTGTAAATGTAAAGAAATGTTTCAATAATATGTAACATTAAAGAAAAGATGATGAATTTAACGAGGTAGGTATATGTAATGATTTTAAGCCATGTTTTATGTTAATTTAATATATATTTTATTTTTTAAATATAATTTTGGAAAATGTATAAGGAAACACGTCGAAAAGGATCAGAAAGGCAGAATTCATATGACAATTGATCGAAGAACATGTACAAAATTAAAAAGATAAACATTGTCATCCGTCATATTGGATGTACGTATAGTCTATCATAAAACACTATCGGCGGAGCCCTAGGCTGAACTCGGCGAAGCCGAGTTTAGGCTAGTAAAATACTATTGCTTTTTAAAGCGTTTGAAATTTGTAAATATTACGAAATATCCATTAGATATTGTACAATTAATTATTGAAATTTGTGTAATATTGTTAAAAATTCACGCGATCTGAAATATATGAAAAAATCGGATGTAGCCAGCACAATACTTTCCGTGAGTTCTATGTATTTTGTACAAATTCCACACAGAAAGTTTCTGGCAAAAAAATCCATATTTCCAGTACATTACCTTCAATCAGTTCTATGTATTTTGTACAAATTCCATACAGAAAGTTTCTTGCAAAAAAATTCATATTTCCAGCACATTACCTTCAATCAGTTCTATGTATTTTGTACAAATTCCATACAGAAAGTTGCACTTGACACTGACATATGTCAATCAGAATTTTCTTAATATAGTAGATGTTTCCATGGTTATAGTACAGCTGACAGCTTTATGAAATTACTTTATAATTTTTACCTCTCGCTAAGAGAGGTATTGTATTCATGCTAAAAATCGCATATCCAGATTTTAATGAATAAGCACGTTTTAAGGTCCTAAAATCCGATTATAACATTTTTACGATGATGTCCGTATGTGTGTGTGGATGTGTGTGTGTGGGTGTGGATGTTGGATTCACTATATCTCAAATACTATAAGACTTAAGACATTTTTAACTACGGATTCCTCAATCTAACAATAATGGGAAGAGTCGAGTCAGTTTTGGTAACAATTGGACAACCGGAAGTAGTAGTTACAAGAAAAAAATCATCTAAATATTATTTATCGAAAATTTATGTAAATACTTATATTAAAGAACGTTAAATTCTTTATTCGATAAATGTAAATTCATTATTATATCTTTTATAGATTTTGAGATAAAGAAAGGCATATAAAATAATTTGATGTAAAAAATCTCAGATCAAGCTACTACAAGGCAAGAAATTCAAATGTTTGTAATTAACACATAAATGTCACTGTCAAAAATATTTGTATGCCTGTCAAAAATATTTGTACATTATTATCAATTATTATGACGATTATGAAAATAAAAAAAGTCAACAACGCAAAAGAATATACGTAAAAAAGAATATAAAAGGAATTTGCGAAAAAATAACGAATATAAAGAACGAGAAAAGGAAAGTAAAAAAATAAAATTTCAGGAAATTGAATATAAAGAAAATGTATGTATTGTACAAAATTTATTTTAAAATATCCTATAGATTTTGCAAATATATGTGAGAATTATTTTGTAGTGAGACATGAATATATGTATTTGTATTTAAAAATATTTTTCGTGTTATGCGTACAACCAGGTAAAATATCTGGCGAGAGGTTATGTGTTGGCCACATCAGATTTTTAACTCTATATCCATTGAATGTAAAGTATAAAATGTAATCAAATCTTCCTACTTCTAGTAGAAGCTTAATGATCGTTCTTTTGCGTCAAAAAAATCTGAATATTCCTACGAATCATTCCAACTTCAGAGCTGGAAGCGCTGGTAGGAAGATATATAGAGTGGAGATAAATTCAAAATTTTACTAACCGACTGTCGCGCGTACCTTTCTGTAACATTTGTGAATGTGCAGATTAGACTGTGCTCAACAAAAATATCTCCTTTACATTTTTATTATTTAATATATTTTTATATAAATATAATCTCTGTAATATTTGCATAACAACATTTTGAAGATCCAAAATAAATATACAAAGTTATCTTTACTTGTTAACTAACAATAACACATAACCACTGCCACTGTTCTATCGTATTTAATTTTTATTTGACAGTTATTTGCTACTGGGCGTTCTATTAAGAATATTCTTATTCTAGTAGGAATATTTCTGACACCGTTAGAACGTACCTAAAATTAAATAGGTTGAAATTATATTTAACAGCGGTTTTCAAGAAAAACCGTTAAAATTCTCAAGGTACTTTCGGTCGACCAATTATAACCAAAATCTAATCAACTCTTCATTTGGATGTAAAAAAGAGGAATACGAAAAAATTATAGTTTTTGGAAAGGTGGTAATGCGATCCGAAAGAATCGGCACACACACACACACACACACACATATATATATATATATATATATATATATATATATATGTGTGTGTGTGTGTGTGCCGATTCTTTCGGATCGCATTACCACCTTTCCAAAAACTATAATTTTTTCGTATTCCTCTTTTTTACATATATATATATATATATATATATATATATATATATATATATATATATATATATATATATATATACATACATCCATACACTCATACATACAGACATCATCGTAAAAATAGTAAAATCGTATTCTAAGGACCCTAAAACGTGCTTATTCATTAAAAACTCATCATCGAATTTTTTGATCAGACAATACCTTCCTTACCTAGAGGTGACAGAAGGTAAAAAGTATTAATGTAAACCTGTAGAAAATTTAATAACCTTTAATTTTTATAACATATCTTTAAAAAAATGACAATTAAAGGTATTTTTCGAAGAAAAACTATGTTGAGCTTCAAGTAAAGTGCAATTTCCGGTTATCCGATTTACACCAAAATCTAATGGGCTCTTTGCTTATTAGGAAAAGGTCGAAATACAAGGTTTCAAAATTTTCCGAATAATAGTATTTGAGTTAAGAGTGGACGATACATACAGACATCATTGTGTAAATGTTAAAATTGGATTCTAAGGGCCTTAAAACGTGGTCATTTACCAAAATCTCGAGATGCGATTTTTAGCAAGATCCCTAAACCTCCCTTACCAAGGGTAGCGGGAGGTAATAACTATTAACATACTCAGGAATGTTATGTATATCATAACTGCCGCAGATGTCGTAGAGCAAGGATTTTAAGAAATAAGGCTTGATATGATTCATAACATCCGTGGTTTATTCAATAGTTTTCGGTTTCAGAAAATGAAGACAATATTAATAAATATTATTATTTGAAATTCACTGGTTAATGTTTTTCTTTCATAATGCTACGGTTAACAGAACAATTTTTTTGACATATTTTAGAATAAAGTAAACCGTCTATTTAGAACGATACACTAACGTGAATCCATATAAATACTGGACTAGGAAAGCACAGAAATACATTACTATGTCTGGCTGAAAATAAATGGCCGACTAGGATAACTGAATATCAAAACAGGGATGCGTTTAAAATATTTTAAACATTTTTCGTTTATATTGATTATAACAAAATATTTTGATCTTTAAACTATTTAGTTTGGCAATTCAATGAAATAGGATTATTTTTAATTTCCTCTAGCAGTAATTCCGACTTGAGGGTTGCTGAGACGAACGAACTAGAATTTGCGGTATTTAATTTTTTAAATACATCTCTGAATTCTGTTGCTAAGATCATTTAAATGCCTCCTGGTATGGCATACGATTCTAATTTTCAGTAACGGAATACATAAGGGTCTGTTTCCTTTCAAATCAAACATAGGGAAATGTTATCAAAAGAAACCACATCTATTAAATAATTTGAATGTCAACTTTCATTCGCTAGTCATACTATACAGATACAGATATTACTTAGTTACCTGTCTACTTTTGTACATGTAAACAATGGATTAATATCCTGAAACCGGTAAAAATGAGAAACCGGTTCATTATATGAAGAATTTAATTCTCTGTAACATATATTTGAAGCATTATTGTCTAAAATTAATAAGCCACTTTTGCGCAAAGAAAATCTGTTTTCCCATCTTAATCTTGTACTGCAACATACGAGTAGAAAGCTGTTACGACAGTTAGTCTCGGGCTGTTTTCCAGAGAGCGTGATAGTGTATTCCGAGTTCTAATTTGTAACGAACAATTCCGTTAAAAGTACCATAAAATGTAAACTAAATAGTTTATTAACAGCGTGAGCTATATTTTGTGCACTTTATTGAACTTTACAAACATACATTGTTTTGTGAATTTTTGGAAACAAATTGTAGGTTACCGGCCAACGTATTCCTGCAAAACAATAAAAAAGGTAATTTGCATTTGTTTTAATTCAAACCCTATTTGTTTGTCAAAATATTGAAACTACAGAAATTGTTTATGGATATTTTAACCTAGTTAATATGTTTTTTGTTAGTTATCATACATACATCAGGGTGTTTTTTCTTTTTTGGAAAGTAGGTCATTGCTTATTTACATACAAATATTTCGACGTATTGTTTGTTTTGTTAATGAATTTTCTTCTGATTGTTTCTTATTTATTCATGGAATGCAAGACAACAAAATATGAACTTATTTTAACACAATAGGTATTAACGTATGTCCCAAAAGTTTTGTCACAAAATACAACTCTATGTGGCTGTCCTTAAATTACGTAACGCAAAATTAGGAAATTTTTGATACCCCCTCCCTCCTTTGTAACGCACCCGTAACGCAAACATGAACCCCCCCCCATATATTACGTAACGCAGTACTTGACCCCCCCCATTTTTTTAACTGGATATAAAAGTATATGGCCTCCTTAATATTCAGTTAAAATTTGAAACAGAAACTATTTAAACTAATGTACATAAAGATGAAAAATAACAGAACAGAACAGAAACTATTTAAATTAATGTACATAAAGATGAAAAATAATGTACTACTCTTGCCCTACGGCTTGTCACCCCCATTTCTTTACTGGATATAAAAGTATATGGCCTTCTTAATATTCAGTTAAAATTTGAAACAGAAACTATTTAAATTAATGTATATAAAGATGAAAAATAACAGAACAGAACAGAATTAGCACCGCGAAATTTGAATGTTTCAAAACTATTAAAGCAAGTTTAGCAATATTTTTTATATTTTATCGTTACGTAACGCACACATTAACCCTCCCCCGCCTCCTCGTTACGCTGCGTAACGCTACTCTTGACCCCCCCCCCCCCCTTGAAGCGTTACGTAATTTAAGGACAGCCCCTATGAAAAAAATAAAAAATCTGATGTGGCCAGCACAAACCTCTCGCCAGATATTTTACCTGGTTGTATGCATAAAACCAAAATAGTTATTTGTATATCAAGGCCGCGAAATCACTCTTTAGCGTACTGAGAAAAATTGTCGCCGAGGCTGCTTGCGGCCGAGGCAAGACAATCTCGAGGGCGCTAAAGGATTTCGCAGACAAGGTGTACACAATATTTTTTGTGCAACTGTAAAAAATATGTAATTACAAATTTTATTAATTTTAAACAGTTTCAATGTAAATAGAAAGTTAGCTTTCAAGGTGGCTATGGGATTAACATTTGATAAACAAAACCATGCAATTCTAAAGTGTCAAAGCGGTTGTTTACCTAATTTCGCGGCCGCTAACATGACAACGGCCGCGAAAACGGTCGCGAAATTGAATTTCGCGGCCTGTATTGCGGCTGCGAAATGCTTATTTCGCGTCCGGTTGCACAAAAATATTTTTAAATACAAATACATATATTCATGTCTCACTATAAAATAATTCTCACATATATTTGCAAAATCTATGGAATATTTTAATATAAATTATGTACAATACATACATTTTCTTTATATTCAATACCTATCCTGAAATTTTCTTTTTCTACTTTCCTTTTCTTTTTCTTAATATTCGTCATTTTTTCGCAAATTCCTTTTATATTCTGCTTTACGTATATTCTTTTGCGTTGTTAACTTTTTTTATTTTCATAATCTTCATAATGATGTACAAATATTTTTGACAGTGGCATACAAATATTTTTGACAGTGACATTTATGTGTCAATTACAAACATTTGAATTTCTTGCCTTGATGTAGTTTGATCTGAGAATTTTTACATCAAATTATTTTATATGCATTTCTTTATCTCTAAATCTATAGAAGATATAACAATGAATTTATATTTATCGAATAAAGAAATTAACGTTCTTTAATATAAGTATTTACATAAATTTTCGATAAATAATATTTACATGATTTTTTTCTTGTAACTACTACTTGTTACCAGAACTTAATCAACTCTTCCCATTATTGTTAGATTGAGGAATCTGTAGTTAAAAATGTCTTACGTCTTATAGTATTTGAGAAATCGTGAATCCAACATTCACACACACATCCACACATATATACGGACATCATCGTAAAAATGTTATAATCGGATTCTAGGGACCTTAAAACGTGCTTATTCACTAAAATCTGGATATGCGATTTTTTGCATGAATTCAATACCTCTCTTAGCGAGAGGTAAAAATTGCCGTAAAACCATTATTACTTTTTAAAATGTTTTGAACAAATTTGGGACAAAACTTTTGGGACATACGTTAATAACTTTCTTCATTCACTAATCTACTTCCGGTAGCTTATTTAATATCTCCCTCTTGTCCTACCTATTGATTCTGCTTGTTTGTCATCTGTTTATACCTCAAATGTTGGTATACAATATTCAGGGCGCTGTAATGAACAGATCGCACCCAGTGGCGAACGTGCAGGAGGGGCACATTACTTATTTACTCGCCACTCTGTGATGCTACCGCCAACAGCTGTGGTCATGTCAGGGGCGTACGTTACCATACCGCCTATTGATCCGGTACTTTATTTATTCTAAATTGGATAGTGCACGTAAAATTTTATAAGCCACGATTTTAAAATGATTACGATAGATACAAGATAAAGTTTTTTTTATATATAATAATAATATAATACATATAAATGTAGAGAAGTACGTATCAAATGACAACATGGTAAAATACTAGCTGTATATTTTTTGTCAAAATATTACCATAAAAACATACAAGAGATATAATAAATTATTTTTTTTTTTTACTTACAGAAATAGTAAATTATAAAAGGTTGTTGAAGAAGATTGTTGTACAGTCGAAATATCAGCCAGGAAATAAATAATTTTATACAACACCGACTCATAATATATTTGTTACTATGGTTATTTGAAATAACTAATGTACAACATTAGCCGTGTTCTTTCGACTTGTGATTTTCTAAATCATGATTTGTATAATCGTGATTTTTTTGAATCATGTAACAACAAACTCGAATAACAAACACTACTTAATGTCAAATATTATACAAACTAACTTATTTTATTTAATAATAATCTACAATCACCGAGACTATCACCGTGTATATGAAAACATTAAATTAGTTTAAAAATGGATTAGTTAAACATTGAGCTTAAAATACAGAAAACAAAGAAACGTGATTCTTCCTAATCATTTTTACATTGATCAATCAGATTGCGAATCACAAGTCGAAAGAACACGGCTATTAGTCACTGCGTGAGAGAATATTTTAGAAATCGCGAAGAAATTTTTTTGTCTTTTTAAATATAAATAATTTAACATTTAACAACTTATTTATTTAAATTAATATTAACATTTATGCTAAAATGGGTTACTTATCTTTACACAATGACAACTGTCATGTACGGCTGATGATACTAAAACGTGAAACGAGTTAGTAGTTACTTGCTTCGGAATTAAATTCAGAAATTCTTCTTGTGCTTCTAAATGAATACGTTTTAAAGAAAAGTCCTCATTTTCACTCATTTTAATGTATTGATCTTTCAAATAATTTCCAATGACAGACAATAATTTATTACAGCATTTTTTTTTCAATAACAATATAACAAAACCATAACAACCATTCAATGGCTACTTTGTATTTGAAAATATTACATCAATTGACTTGTCAGTGCCAAACGATGAATGAAAACATAAAAATGATTTAAGGCCCGGGCCACACTATGCGTTTTAGCGGGACCGGTAAAACCGCATCCGGTTAAACGGGATGAATTATATAGGCTCGGGCCACACTATGCGTTTTGGCGGGACCGGTTTAACGGGACCGGTTTAACGGGATCGGTTGAACGGGAAGACAACAACTTAGGCCCGGGCCACACTATGCGTTTTAGCGGGAGCGGTAAAACCGCATCCGGTTAGACGGGATGGATCATACAGCGTCCACATATATCCCGCTAAACAGGACGGCAGCATTGACAACCCGATGTGAACACTGTCTGACTAAGTCTGGTCAGTACAGAGCCCAAATAGTATACGTTGTCTATTAAAAAATAAAACCAGACCCTTGTGAACGCTCGCATTACTTCCAATGAGTTGTAGTTGTCATGCGGCAAATTGACCGTCCGGTCAAACCGCAACATGCTGCGGTAGTACCGGCAACCGGACTGCAACCGCATCAGTGTGGACGCATTCATTTAAAACAATAAGTTGTTATCTTCCCGGTCAACCGGTCCCGTTAAACCGGTCCCGCCAAAACGCATAGTGTGGCCCGAGCCTTATTGTTTTAAATGAATGCGTCCACACCTATGCGGTTGCGGTCCGGTTGCAGGATACTACCGCAGCATGTTGCGGTTTGACCGGACGGTCAATTTGCCGCATGATAACTACAACATATTGGAAATAATGCGAGCGTTCACAAGGGTCTGGTTTTGTTTTTTTAATAGACAACGTATACTATTTGGGATCTGCACTAATCAGACATTGGTCAGACTGTGTCAGAATCGGGTTGTCAATGCTGCCGTCCTGTTTAGCGGGATATATGTGGACGCTATATGATCTATCCCGTTTAACCGGATGCGGTTTTACCGGTCCCGCTAAAACGCATAGTGTGGCCCGGGCCATAGCGTCCACATATATCCCGCTAAACAGGACGGCAGCATTGACAACCCGATTCTTACACAGTCTGACCAATGTCTGATTAGTGCAGAGCCCAAATAGTATACGTTGTCTATTAAAAAACAAAACAAGACCCTTGTGAACGCTCGCATTATTTCCTATATGTTGTAGTTGTCATGCGGCAAATTGACCGTCCGGTCAAACCGCAACATGCTGCGGTAGTATCCGGCAACCGGACCGCAACCGCATCAGTGTGGACGCATTCATTTAAAACAATAAGTTGTTATCTTCCCGGTCAACCGGTCCCGTTAAACCGGTCCCGCCAAAACGCATAGTGTGGCCCGAGCCTAAGACGTTTTTAAAAAAATGTTGGATAATAACCTATTATGCTCTCATTATAATCTGATCATCGTTTATGGACTTTAAATTAGAAATAATATTAACGGTATATAATGAAAAGTATTTTCTTTTTAATTTTCATTACAATAATGATTGATCACAACAATTAATACATTAATTGATTACAACAATTAATATAATAAGAAAACAGCTTTGAAAGCACGACATATATATCATTTTTAATTTAATTATAATACTTAAAATTGATTATAAAAAGGGCCTTAAAAAGCAATTTACTTTAACTACACATGTAAATAGTAAGTACGTCGAATTGCAGACTGCAATGTTTCGCAGAGTTTTTGACGGATGACGGATCACTAATTTTTTTGGGGGCGATATTTATCCACGTTTGAATTCATCTATGATATTATTTACCGTCACATGTAACACATCCAAAGCAGTACAAACTCTCTAAAATGTACTAATATTCAGAAATAAGTGCCTAAGAAATAAAGAACTGAGATCTGTCATGTGAAAACGAACCTCAAATTATAATACATCTTCTACAGACGAGAATGGAATAATTAGGGGAACATTTATGCGATTCTCTTCCTCAAAGTATGTAGAAGCATTCAAAATAATTTCTTTACACCGTTTCGATTAAATATCATCCGTAGCATCAAATTCACCCATTCCATCATCTCCAACGATGTAGAACGTTGATGTATTAAAAATAAATAAATGTTGATAAACAAAACAAATAACATCCTTAACAACGCCAAAGCGTAAGCATTATTATAATCAAAATTGTTATAAATCAAAACTTATTTCACATAGTCTAGTGAGACATAATAGTATTGGTACATACCAAGGGCGTTATGATGATGATAATGCCAGGAGGGCGACGAGGATCTAATCCGAGGGCCTTTGGCCCGAGGGATAGATGTCGTCCGATGGTCATTATCATCTAGTAACGCTCGTGGTACATATGATTTTATGTCTCACTTGAGTATGTGAATTAAGATTTCATTTATAAAAATTTTTATTTCAATAATGCTTAAGCTTTGGCGTTGCTAAGGATGTTGTTTAAATGTTTTGTTTATTATCAACATTTATTTATTTTTAAAACATCATGACATCAACGTTCTATTGATGGAATAGGTGAATTTGAAGTTTCGAAAGATATTTTATCGAAACGGTATAAAGAATTTATTTTGAATGCTTCTTTGAAGAAGAGAAACACATAAATATTCCCCTAATTATTCCATTCTCGTCTATAGAAGATGTAAGTATTATATTTTGAGGTTCGTTTTTACATGACAGATCTCAGTTCTTTATTTCTTATGCACTTATTTATGAATATTATTACATTTTAGAGAGTTTGTACTGCTTTGGATGTGTTACATGTGACGGTAAATAGTTAATATCAGAAATCCGTCAAAAATCAATGCGAAACATTGCAGTCTGCAATTCGGCGTACTTACTATCTACATATGTGGTGATAGTAAATTGCTTTTTAAGGCCCTTTTCATAATCAATATTAATTATTATAAATAAATTTAAAATGATTTCTGTGTTGTGCTTTCAAAGCTGTTTTCTTATTATTTTAATTGTTGTAATCAATCCTTATTATTATTGTAACGATTTATAATTTTAAAGAATAATTTTCATATATACCGTTTATATTATTTCTAATTTAAATTCTATAAATGATGATCGGATTATAACGAAAGCATAATGAACGATTACGCCCTCATATAATGCCCCGGTTGTTATAGATATGTTTATATACACCGTATTCTAGCAATAAACAGTTCATAATATTTTAGTAAAACATAAAATCTTGTATGCACCACGGGCGTTACTAGATGATAATGCCCATCGGACGACATCTATCCCTCGGGCTAGATCCTCGTCTCCTGGCATTATCAACATCGTAACGCCCTTGGTACATAAAATACTATTTAAGGCCTTCAATTCTTACCCTGTATTTAAGAATGTCAATTGTTTATGCCCGCGGTTCTAAAAAAGTGGCGGCAAGCGAAAAGTAAATCTTACATCCCTATATTTAATATATAGGACCACCTCGTTCTGAAATAATTTCCAGCAGTTTCCTTTTATAACTCCAGGACAGAGCCCCCATTTTCCAGCCCAGTTCCCGCGCAGTCGGCCTGAAATCACCGGACGATCAATCACTGCTTTATAAACGATGAGTCGGTGTATAAGTCACACTGCTGTTGAATTCGATTTTCTTTTGATCTTTCATTCTCGGTGGGCACGAGGCGTTCGGCGGGAGAGGGCGTGAGTTATTATCGTTTTATACCTGACGCTACACATCGTATGATTGATATCAGCCAATGAGAATACGCACAAAGGGATAATAGTGAAGAAATGGTGTAAGGCTGCAAAGTTTTTTATTGTGTGGAAATTTTTGGAGATGTTTATGTAATGAAGGTTTTAGGGCAAATGGATGACCTACATTCATTTTCTACGGTTTTATATGAGAAAAGAGTATGTGGAATCTATTAGTTTTTTGGCACGAATTAATGAATAAAGGCAGTGGCGTCGATAGACCATTTCTGAGGGGGCTTGCGCCCTCCCTGTTTAATTTTGCGCCCCTTTCCGTGTTTTTATTTAAATAAATTATTAAAATCAATCTGATTTTTTTACTATTTTATTATGCACTTATTTATGTGCAATAAGCAGCGAGACGATTATGTACCTACGACTTTAGCCGAAGAGGAAAGGTTACCGCTGCTCTAAAAAATGAAGCAAAAATTCAAATAAATTACTCCTGTATTAGAACTATTAACGCATTAAAAAATCAACGCACGACAAGCATCCTTCCGATACTAACCTGCATTTTAAAATAAAAATTATTGAAATCTATTAATACTGGACTTTTCTCGTTTTGCCATTAAAATCAAAGTCAAATACTAATAGATTTCAATAATATTTTTTTTAATTCAGGGTAATATCGGAAGTATGCGTGTCGTGTGTTGAGTTTTTTAAAATGTTAATAGTTCGAAACAATTAATCGAATTTTCGCTTCATATTTTAGTACAGGGGTAACCTTACCTCTTAAAAAAGGTACTATAAGAAATCAAAATGGTGCACCATTCAGGCTATAAAAGAGACGAAATTATTTAAGGCTATCCCATTGCAAGGACATAATGAAACAAAAAATTCAACTAATAAGGTTAATTTTATAGATTCTAGTTATTACAAAATTTGATCCTTTTCTCCAGAATTACAATATACCTCAAAATGCACATTATTGTTCACTACGTCACAAAATCATGTTATAGAGAGTAGTGCAAAATGTATAATACGCAAAATAACTCCGGAAATTAATAATTGTGACTATTTTGCAATAATAGTAGATGTTCCTCGGTACATCACTGCAGAAGAACAGATAAGTATTGGTGTTCGCTTCATTACATCTGAAAATCTTCCAAAAGAAATATTTTATGTTTTAAATATGAAAAAATTTAAATGCAGAATCAGACTGTCAAAAATTATTTCGTTCTAAAGGTGCGCCCTCCCTGTTAAAAGTACCTAGCGACGCCCCTGAATAAAGGCACCAATGACTATAGCCACAATATAAAGATCATTTTTATTTATTTATTATACATACTTTATCATACATTTTTTGTATATAAGTGATGATTTGATGACTTCGAGACAGCTTTTTCTTCTAAATTTATATTCTAAAGTGCGAACACCGTAATCGCCGCGTGCAAGTGGCGAAGTGAACAAACGAGTATCGATCTGTTTAATTACTTCTGGTTGCCTGAAGCTTTTGTATTCGATGTTATTGTCGGGTGGAATATTGTAGAGCTCTCCAGAAGGTAATGGCAGTATATAAAAGGGACGCAGCTATGCCCGAAAGGTACTTACAGAGATAGTGTCGAGTGGAGTACTCGGGAAGTTACTGGTGTATACTGGGATCAGAGCTGGGCAAAGTACCGGAAAGTGTGTGTGTGTGTGTGTGTGTGTGTGTGTGTGTGTGTGTGTGTCTGTGTGCGTGTGCGTGTGCGTGTGTGTGCGTGTGTAACGATTCTTTCGTCTATTCTAACTCCAATACTACTAGTAAAGGGTTTTTCAATAAGGGCGGGTCGATGTTGGCAGGCTGTGGCGGCGATGTTGTTTCGGTGGCGTCTGTCAAATCTGTTGTTTATTATTCTGTCACAGATGCCAAATCACCATGGCAAGTTACACGATTGAGCAGCACTTCCAAATGATAAAACTGTATTATCAAAATGAATGCTCGTTACTGAAAACGTTGCGCGCGTTGCGCCTATTTTACGGCAGACGCGGTGGCCCTTCAAAGTCGACTCTCCAACGTTTGGTGGCCAAATTCGAGACGACCGGTTCGGTAAATAATCAACCAACACCCGTACGTCAAAGGTATGCCAGATCGGCCGAGAACATTGCCGCGATCCGAGAAAGTGTGCAGGAGAACCCGAGGCAATCAATTCCTCGCCGTGCACAAGAACTCGGCCTTTCGCAGACTTCAACTTGGCGAATTTTGCGTCGGGACTTGGGCCTACACCCGTACAAGATCCAACTGACCCCGAAGCTCAAAGTTAATGACAATAGACAACGCCGTTTGTTCGCTTACTGGGCATCGGAGCGTTTGGAAGAGGACCCCAATTTTGGCCGAAAAATCATCTTTAGGGATGAGGCGCATTTTTGGATGAATGGCTATGTTAATAAACACAATTGCCGTATATGGGACGACACCAACCCACACGAGGTTCACCAGGTCGGAATGCATCCACAAAAAGTTACCGTTTGGTGCGGATTTTGGGCCGGCGGCGTCATTGGTCCGTACTTTTTGAAAACGACGTTGGTGAGGCCATCAACGTCAATGGCGAGCACTACAGAACGATGATAACAGATTTCTTTTTTCCCAAATTCGATGATATGGAGGTAGACGACATGTTTTTCCAGCAGGACGGCGCTACGTGCCACACAGCGGACGCCACAATGGACCTTCCGCATGAACGATTTGAGGGTACGGTTATCTCTCGTAAAGGTGACGTGAATTGGCCACCAAGATCGTGCGATTTGACCCCACTAGACTTTTTCTTGTGGGGTTTCCTGAAGTCGCAGGTCTATGCCAATAAGCCGCAATCGACAGATGCCCTTAAAGTTAACATTACCAATGCCATCACTCAAATTCAGCCGGATCTATGCGGCAGAGTCATTGAAAATTGGACCACTCGGATCCGTGCCACCGTGAGAAGCCGCGGCGGACATTTTAAGGATATTATATTCCATACATAATGGCATACATGGGCCTTTCAAATAAAAAAGGAATTTCGTTAATATCTCACACACATCTTGTTTTATTCCATTTCAACATCGACCCGCCCTTATTGAAAAACCCTTTATATTTCTAAAAATTATAATAATAGACAGTGTCAAGTACAATTTGCCTATCTTAGTTACTGGAAATATGAGTATTAATTATTTCTTTTATTTAAAAATTTAATTACCATCAGGAAACAAAGCTTGCAATATCAGATACACAGTAATAAAACACGATGAAGAAAAATGACCACCAAACAAAAATTGTTACAAAGCCGTACATTTGATCTTCAGTTTTTCACAATATCACTCCCGCTTAATCCTAGGGCATTAAATTAACAAAAGTAATTTTCATACAACAAAGTATTCAATACGAATAAAACAAAAACCGGAGACAAGTTAAATTTTTTACCGCACGTTGTGTTCGGGAACAAAAAAATGCAGTTCAGAAGACAAAAAACGCACGGGTTAACAATGCTCTGTTAATACATTTGTCGGGAGCTAGAGCTTCGATTATTTCACGCACACAGCAAAGCCGGGAGTACTTTCAGAGATATAAAGGACTACAATGAAATCCTCCACTAAAGTAACAAATTAGATAGTTAAAACTATACCTTAAAACTGTATGATAGCGATTAGCTGTTTTAAAAAAGTTATTAGTTTTTAAAATACGTCTATTAATTTTTTTATTACTTTAAAGCTTTTTCGCCTTTTTGAAATCAGGAATTTATTTCCAAGGAAATGAATACAGAAAATGACAATACGGCGAAAGTGACCCAAATAACATTTTATGAATTTATGATGCCCCCTTCAGATAGAAACCACGTGCATTTGTAAAGATATAACGTATTATGCATATTTCCTCTTATTGACCACGAATGTTATTTTTTATTTTAAACATATTTACTAACCTAAGCATATCATTATTGACTCATTATTGTTTTCTAC
Organism: Harpalus rubripes; assembly: GCA_963082715.1. Classification (NCBI taxonomy): domain Eukaryota; kingdom Metazoa; phylum Arthropoda; class Insecta; order Coleoptera; family Carabidae; genus Harpalus; species Harpalus rubripes. The sequence continues at coordinate 33,352,467 of OY720461.1, read as the reverse complement.
CTTCAGTTACCTTTAGGTAAGGAAGGTATTGTCTTTGGTCAATATCGAAGATGAGTTTTTAATGAATAAGCACGTTTTAGGGTCCCTAGAATACGATTTTACTATTTTTACGATGAAGTCTGTATGTATGGATGGATGGATGGATGGATGTATGTACAGATGGATGTACTCGTATGTGTGTGTGTGACAATTTTTTCGAATCGCATAACTCCAATACCACCTTTCTAAAAATTTCTTTAGATCCATATGACGAGCTGATTAGATTTTGGTTATAATTGGTCGACCGGAAGTACCGTAATTTGGAAAAATTAACAGTTTTTCTTGAAAAAATGCTGTTATATATCATTTTTTCACATTTAATGTTATTATAAATATTTAAGAATATTTTATTCTCTATACGATTTGATTACATTTTATACTTCATATTCAATGGATATAAAGTTAAAAAATTATAAGGAAATTAAATTTCACAAAGCAGCCAACTGTGCTATAAACATGGAAACATCTACTACATTAAGAAAATTCTGATTGGCAAATGTCAGTGAATGTCAGTGTCAAAGTGCAATTTACATAATATATTTGAGTTATAATTATACTGGAAATATATAAAATCTTACAATAAACTTTCTGTGTGGAATTTGTACAAAATACATAGAACTGACTGAAGGTAATGTACTGGAAATATGGTATCATTTGCAAAAAACTTTGTGTTGTGTGAAATTTGTACAAAATACATGGAACTGACGGAAGGTAGTGTGCTGGCCATAATTGGTCACTTATAGTGTTAATTCTTTGTGTTTTGTTACAAGTGTTATGATAAATATATTGTCAAAGTTGTCAAACAAGTGTCAAATTTTTGAGTTTGGTTCGTGTTAGATAATACAAAATTCAATATAAAATGAGTAATTTACAGTATCGTATTGTTTCTTCTTGGAAACATTCGCTAGGAACAAACCTACTATTGAATTTATAATTATGCCAAAAGATGCGAAGAAAAGAAAATTGTGGCTTGAAACAGTAGGTTGAAGAGCTGATGGTTGGGTTTTTACATTTTATTTTACCTTATTTCAGCAACAGTAAAACAGTCGTTTTCTGTTATAAATTCAGCCATCATCCAGCTTTCGATTTTCGGTAAACTGTCCGACTTAGCTTGAGTGTATTCTGTATTAGCCATTATTATTCATTTATAATGGAAAATGTCAGCGTCAAATGTCAAATTAGAAGTTTGTTATTAACATGTGACATACTATCGCCAACGTTTATTTATCTAAATAACAAAAATAAATGTAGGTGATGAAAAAACTGTTTTTCTATTGGCTGTGAATAACGTAATGTATGTGCTTCTACGACACAGGAGTGGGGGGTTGTTTTTCATGACTATTTTTGGCGCCAATATTCGTATTTAATTATTTATGAAAATAACAACAAATTATTTAAAAAATAATTATTAATAAGAAAAATATTGCATAAACTTTGATTTAAAATGCAGGAAAAAAGAAGAAAACTTCTCGGAAATGCAGTCAAGATAATATGTTTATTAGATTATACCGACGTTTCGATCTTACTATGATCATCCTCAGGGTTAAATCAAGTCAGGTGATGAGGATGATCGTAGTATGATCGAAACGTCGGTATAATCTAATAAACATATTATCTTGACTGCATTTTCGAGAAATTTTCTTCTATTTTTTTCCTGCATCATTTTCCCAGTCGATCATCGTTACTCCAAGAATTTAATTTAAAATTCTTTTTGAGAAATGTGAAACAGGCTCATTGAGAGATACATAGCAGTTATACGCTACGTGGAAGATCATTTCAGCTATCGGGATAGAGCAGCCAATAAGTTAGTTGGTAAGAGCGCTACTCCGGCATAGTAGAGTTCTATGGTTGCCATGATCTTTTCACAATTTATTTCAACCAATTATAAATCAAAGTTTATGCTAGTATAAAAAAAATAACACCAAATATATCTCCGTCATCTTCCTATATCTGTGCCTCCTGCTGTGGCCCAGTGTAGCCAACATACAGCCGAAGCAAATCACTATATTATATTTCCAGTTTGTCCGGATGTCGCGTGTATTCACACCGAGAACAAAAACGAACACAGGATTGGGACAGTGGATGAATGCGCTGCAACAAAATGCTATTGACTGCAGGGTTTATACACGTGCAATACAGAACCGTAACTGCAAAAATCACACGATGAAAAACACTCGGGAAAAATGAGTCAATATTTGTGTATGGGATAATTGTATTCGGCAAAACAGGCCGGGATTGAATAGAGGTTGTCATGGGTATCTCCTGAATCACTTTATATAAAAATTTGGTGTGGCCAACACAATACCTCCCGCCATTTACAGCCCGAGACACAAAAAAGATTAAGTTAATCCTTATTTTTGGATTACCGAATTTTACTCTAATTTTAACTGTTTATTTCTTAATGGGGTCTCGTGGCCGCGTGCCTGAGTGTCAGGTCGCGAATCTGGGGAACCGGGTTCGATCCCGACCGACGCCAAATATTTCCAATTTTAAATGGCACAAAATAGACCCTTGTGGAGCACTCTCCACGCCAACAATGAGTGCCCGTGCGGTGACGCCTGGTAAACGCCCGCACGGTACAAATATGTCATCATCATTACCGAAATCTGCGTACAAAGCAGATTGGCACATCCAGCAATGGGTAATATGCCGTGATGATATATTTATTTATTTATTTATTTATTTATTTATTTATTTCTTAAAATATAGTCTAATCCAAGTACCTACCTTTTTTCTAAACCCCTCAACAGGATTAAAACCCAATTACAGAATGGGTTCACATGTAGTGTACAAGGACTGTAACGGCGAGTCGGGAAGTTACTGGTATACCGGGATAACTGTGGAAATGTGTACTCTTTAGTTAGATAATAAATAATAGTAGGCCTTGAAGTTCCAATATAGTTTATTTAATTTTCATTATGGGACGTTTCGGACGCAAATTCGCCCATCATCAGCTGATAAGATATACGTTACATATTACAAAATGTTAACAAGTTTTACAATTAAAAAACACCCTAAATTGTAATTTACATATTATCACATATTAAAGTTGAATGTCAATACATTTAAATTATTGACAGTCTAATAACTGTTGTCAAAAATAGAGTCTCATTATTGCTCACTCTCATAAAAATTAACAATTCAATAATTACAAATTGGTTCCAAAAGCCTACATACTCAGGTAGATATTTACATTTCAATTCTAACACGAACATCAAATATAAAATTAGCGTCATCCATGCCTTAATTGATAGAGGTATTTTACTATCACACAATAAATTTCACAAACACAACATCCAAAAAATTTATAATATGTTAAATGATAATGGATATCCCCTCAAGTTTTTGAATAAATATATTAACAAAAGATTACATACCATTAAAAATCGCAAAAATAGAAATACTACAGCTGTTGTGGATGAAAAGATGCAGGAAGAGAATCCCATTTATTCAAAAATCCCTTATGACCGCAAACTGAATACAGTCATGCACAAAGTTCTCCGAAATTCTAATGTTACAATAGCTAATAGCAATTTAATTAATACTGGGTTCTTATTTACGAAGTTAAAAGATAAGATTGATCCACTGGAACAAAAAAATATTGTATATCAAATAAATTGTGGCCACTGTGAGAAGAGTTATGTTGGAGAGACTTCACAACCTCTCAAAAAAATCTGATGTGGCCAGCACATTACCTTCCGTCAGTTGTATGTATTTTGTACAAATTTCATACGGAAAATTTCTTACTAAATTAAATATTCTATTTCTTCTACATTACCTTCCGGCAGTTGCATGTATTTTATGCAAATTTCATACAGAAAATTATTATTTTGTGACGTTTTCTATATACAGTGTAATGTATCTGCAGAAATAAAAGATTTATTATTATTATTATTTCTTGTACATTACCTTAAAGCAGTTGTATGTATTTTATACAAATTCCATACAGAGAGCAAAAAATCCTATATTTCCAGTAAAATTATAAGACAGACACACTATGTCAATTTCACTTGACACTGACATCTTTCAATCAGAATTTTCTTAATATAGTAGCTGTTTCCACAGCTATGGCTACTTTATGAAATTTAATTTCTTTATAATTTATTATTATTAAGCATAAAATGCAGTCAAATCGTATAGAGAATAAAATATTCTTTAATATTTATAATAACATCAAATGTGAAAAAATTATATTTAACATAGTTTTTTCAAGAAAAACTGTTAAAATCTTCAAATGATGGTACTTCCGGTTGACCAATTGTAACCAAAATCTAATCAGCTCTTCATATAGATGTAACCAAGAAGTATACGAAAAATTATAATTTTTGTAACTGTAGAATTAGAGTTATCGCAGACGAAAATTTTGTTACACATACACACACACACACACACACACACACACACACACACACACACCACACACACACACACACACACACACACACACACACACACATACAGACATCATCGTAAAAATAGTAAATTCGTATTCTAGGGGCCCTAAAACGTGCTTATTGATTAAAAACTCATCATCGAATTTTTTGACCAAAGACAATACCTTCCTTACCTAAAGGTGACGGAAGGTAAAAAGAGTATATCAACACAAATATCATTGCAATAATCTCAATTCAAACCACAGTGCGTTATGCCAACACCACTGTCAAACAGGGCATAAATTTAATTTCCAAGATGTCAAGGTCGTACACAAAAACGCTCGTTTAATGTACGAAACATATCACATCAGCACCAATAAAAATATGAAAATTAATAATCAAACTGATTTTAGAAATAATGTGAAATATTTAAACAATTTCATACATAATTTTTGAATTAGGCGCCTTTCCTTACTTCATAGTTATTTTTGACCAATACACGGCTACCGGCCCGTCTTTTATCATTAACAATTGTTTGTTCTTCTCATTTCTGGTCAGTCTCTCTTCAGCTGTCGCGCAGTTACAAGCAATAATGAGACTCTATTTTTGACAACAGTCATTAGACTGTCAATAATTTAAATGTATCGACTTTCAACTTTAACATGTGATAATATGTAAATTACAAATTTAAATGTATCGACTTTCAACTTTAACATGTGATAATATGTAAATTACAATTTAGGGTAAGTTTTTTAATTGTAAAACTTGTTAACATTATGTAATATGTAATGTATATCTTATCAGCTGATGATGGGCGAGTTTGCTTCCGAAACGTCCCATAATGAAAATTAAATAAACTATATTGGAACTTCATGGCCTACTATTATTTACTATCTAAAAACATTGTACAAGGTTCCCAAACCAAATTTCATCGCTTTTTTACCTCTCGCTAAGAGAGGTATTGTATTCATGCTAAAAATCGCATATCCAGATTTTAGTGAATAAGCACGTTTTAAGGTCCCTAGAATCCGATTATAACATTTTTACGATGATGTCCGTATATGTGTGTGTGTGGATGTGTGTGTGTGTGTGTGTGTGTGTGTGTGGAGGTGTGTGTGTGTGGATGTTGGATTTACCATAACTCAAATATACTGTACGACTTAAGACATTTTTAACTACGGATTCCTCAATCTAACAATAATGGGAAGAGTCGAGTCAGTTTTGGTAACAATTGGACAACCGGAAGTAGTAGTTACAAGAAAAAAATCATCTAAATATTATTTATCGAAAATTTATGTAAATACTTATATTAAAGAACGTTAAATTCTTTATTCGATAAATATAAATTCATTATTATATCTTCTATAGATTTAGAGATAAAGAAATGCATATAAAATAATTTGATGTAAAAATTCTTAAATCAAACTACTTCAAGGCAAGAAATTCAAATGTTTGTAATTCACACATAAATGTCACTGTCAAAAATATTTGTATGCCACTATCAAAAATATTTGTACATCATTATGAAGATTATGAAAATAAATAAAAAGTCAACAACGCAAAAGAATATACCTAAAAAAGGATATAAAAGGAATTTGCGAAAAAATGACGAATAAAAGAAAAAGATAAGGAAAGTAGAAAAAAAATTCAGGATATTGACTATACAGAAAATGTATGTATTGTACATAATTTATATTAAAATAATTATTTTGTAGTGAGACATGAATATATGTATTTGTATTTAAAAATATTTTTCGTTTTATGCGTACAACCAGGTAAAATATCTGGCGAGAGGTTATGTGTTGGCCACATCAGATTTTTATACTCTGTAGTGTTGAAGAGTATTGGGAAGCTAGGTATGCAGGCAACGGAAACGGCAAGTGGGAATGGATACTCGGCAGTGGTGTTGAAGAATTGTGGCATATGGACAGTTGGTGATACTGAGCCTGTGGAAGTTAGACAGAGAGTTACATAAATGTGTGACTTCTGTCCGAGCAGTTGAATATACAGACGCTGTTGATTCAGTTGAGTATATAGACGCCGTGGGCTGTGGAGGTCGGTAGGCGGACAGTTGAACGTGATATAAATAAAAAATCTGGTGTGGCCAACACAATACCTCCCGCCATTTACAGCCCGAGTAAAAAATATTAATCCCTATTTTTGGATTAGCGATTTTGACAGTTTATTTCTTAAAATATAGTCTAATCTAATCCAAGTAACTACCTTTTCACATTCACACACATCCATGCCTTAGTGGCATTCGAACCCAGAGCCCCGAGAGCACTCATGACATGAGGCGTTTCTCTAACCGTTGAGCCACCGGAGCTATAATTAAATGAAGATTAAATTTTAAATACCGGGATAGAATAGAATTCACTAATCCAAAAATGAGGATTGGTTTAAACATTTTTGTGAATTGTTAATTTTTATTAATCTAAATATATACCTATATATTTACTTATGCTGGAAACTGTATTGAATTCCTTTTCTATTATGCTATTTACTTTTTTCTTTTTAAAACGTTACTAATATTATTTTGAAATGATTAGTTCTTTTATAGTGACATTTATCTGTCATTTACATACATTTGAATAACTGCGTTTTGTTTGTTTAAAGCGTAGGCTCTGGGATTTAAACTATAGATATTTTTATAAATTTATCGATAAAATTTATATAAAAAGTAATTATGCCATTACAGAAAAAGTTCGAAATACATACATACATAAACATACATAAAATCACGCATTTCCCACTTAGTGGGTTAGCACAAACCCGAAAGAATAACAATAACATCATCCAAAAAAAAATTAGTCTCTCTTTCAACAACATTCGTACTAACCTGACATCGTAGGTACAACATATATTCCTCACTCTTAACATATTAAAGTGACCGATTTTCGGTAGCGAAATACCGCAACCGGACCACAATAATAGTTACGAAACAATCATCCTTCGCCACACATTCCTGTCTAAGCACACTTCTTTCGCCTCGGCCACATTTATAATCGCATTCATACACGCTCTGAAATACAAGGTTTCAAAATTTTCTGAATGATAGTATTTGAGTTAGAGTGGAGGATCCACACATACATACATACATACATACACACACACACACACACACACACACACACGCATACACACATACACACACATACACAGACATCATCGTGAAAATGTTAAAATTGGATTCTAGGGACCTTAAAACGTGGTTATTTACCAAAATCTCGTAATGCGATTTTTAGCATGAACCCTATACCTCCCTTACCAAGAGTAGCGGGAGGTAAAAAGTGATATAAATAGTGGAAATAAATAGTAAGTAATATCGTGGAAATAAGTAGCAGTGTTAATTGGTTAAATAAATAAATAGTATTAGTGTTATCTAGTTAATTATAGTTTTAGTCTTAATTCGTTTTTCATAATTGTTTAATATTAGTAATAGTAATTTTTATTATAGTTTAATAAACACTTATTTATATTTATAATTAATAATAATTGTCTAATATTTACACTTCACCCAAATAAATAAAAACGTTACAATATGAACCTATGTATCTGCATCACAAAGTGTTCATGAATAAAGACAAATATCAAACGATTAAACTGTATTCTATTCGTACAACAGTTCTCGTAAAATAACTATTTACCTACAACATATGCACAACATAGTAAAATGCAGTGTAATCCACTGCACTTTGCATCTCCAAACACTTCCCCAATTTAATTATAAAACAGACAAACACTAGCGACATCTTAGAACAGTGTGACACAACACATGTTATTAAGTGGTAAAGTGGTGGATTCATTACATCTGTGCAGCATTTATTCTACACACTTCACCATAAATCCACCTAAATACAACCCTGTAGTGCATCAGTGCTGCAAACATCACACGGGCTAAAGAGAGAGATAGATATTCCACGAACACCAACCTAAATAGGATCACCAGGCAATTAGTTATTAAGGGGGACAAGGATAGAAAATCTGTTGGGGTTGGTCAAGTTTGGACACAGAAATTTGATGGAGGTGCCAATTAAATTTTTATTTAAAAATTCATTGACATCAATCGGATGAGAATGGGGGAGGGGGGTTCAGTTGGTTAGAGCGTCTAACTAAATATGAGAATTAAAATTTACTTGATCATTAAGGTTTAAATATAAATTTTTATAAATATATTAAATAAAATTCGGACGATATACTATTTTCCATGAAACATGACTATTCAAGGTCATTTGTTCGAAGAAAGAATACACAGCATTTTAATATAGCAATAAGTAGCATAGCAACATTTTGTATTAGACAGAGAAAGATTATTTGACGTATATTTATTTAATTTCATACACTAAATATAGTAGTGACATGTGGCTAGTGAAGTACAAATTTTGGAAATTTATTTTTTTGAAAGTTTCACTGAAAATTTTATTGAAAGTTTCACAAAATGTTTCTCTATGAATTCCAATGAAAGTTTTATTTAAATTTGAAGAAACTTAACATTTGTCATTTGAATTTCAAATATTTGGATCTCAAATTAACTAATTTGAGAAAGCCTGGTGTGACCAACAAAATACCTCACGCCATTT
>OY720461.1:33230975-33340975 GCA_963082715.1 Harpalus rubripes | reverse complement strand
ACACACACACACACACACATACACACATACACACACACACAGACACAGACACACATACATACACACACGCACATACAGGCATCATCGTAAACATAGTAAAATCGTATTCTAGGGACCCTAAAACGTGCTTATTCATCAAAAACTCACCACCGAATTTTTTACCAAAGACAATACCTTCCTTACCTATAAAGATGACGGAAGGTAAAAACAAATCTATGTTAAATTGCGTAAGGTTGAATTGAATGCACACTAAAAACTATCCAAGGCAGCATAGAAAACAATTGAATTTTGCACAGCAGGTCCAGCGCCGCCTACGTCAGTTTTCAATATTGGCTTTTGTTGATATTTGCCAATAGAGCTAACGACTTTTTTTTGTTTAAGAATGACATACAGTTCAAACAGTGCAAAGGATAAAAGAGATTAATAGAAATTGCAACCACGGGGTCACTATGATTCCAATCCAACAGTCACAATATGCAGATCGGTGATTTGTGGGCTTATAGATTCCAAAGTCATAGCTGGTGATGAATGTTCGCATCAGAAAAATCAAATTAAATTGATTCTGCTGTGAATAAAATTGAAAGATGAATAACAGATTTGTCTGTTTGTCAAATTTTTGAATGGAATTTAACTGATTTATGGGATTAATTGGATTTCTAAATTTAGTAGTCCTTCAAGCATTTACTCGTTCATTTTAAAACGGATTAAATGTTTCACACAATAAATAAAAATCAGTTACATAAATAAATAAAAAATCTGATGTGGCCAGCACATTACCTTCCGTCAATTCTATATATTTTATACAAATTCCATACTGAAAGTTTCTAACAAAAGATCCTATATTTCCAGTAAAATTATAAGACAAAAACACTTATGTCAATTGCACTTGACACTGACATCTTTCAATTACAATTTTCTTAATATAGGGCACGAGCAGACACGTGACTCGAGCGACCTTGACGTGCTTGGAATCAGCTGATTTGTGTGCGCATGTCATTTTGACAAGAACAATGTAACGTTGACAAGACCAATGTTTTGATTTATTTTGATTTTAACTACTAAAATGTTATTATTTTTAATTTAATATGTTTTACTGCCTAAAAATTGTAAAATAATAACATTAAAAGCAGTTCAAAGTCAAAATAAGTCAAAACATTGGTATTGTCAACGTGACATTGTTCTTATCAAAATGACATGCGCACACAAATCAGCTGATTCCAAGCACGTCAAAGTAGTTTAAGTCACGGGTCGGCTCGCGCCCTATAGTTGCTGTTTCCATGGCTGTCTACTTTATGAAATTCAATATCTTTATAATTTTTACCTCCCGTCATACCGTAGGTATGGGAGGTAATGTAAACGTGCCAAAAATTCAATGCAGAGTTTTCAGTAAATAAGCACGAATTAGGCTCCCCACAACACGTTTTTACTATTTTTACGATGATGTCTGTGTGTGACGATTTTTTTCGTCCATGATAACTCTTATAACAAACTTCCAAATATATCTATTTTCCATATTTAAGCTTCCTGCATTCATATAACTAGTTGATTGATTTTGAGTAAAATTGGATAAATGGAAGTGATACGTTACTTGAAGCTCATAACAGTTTTTAATGAAAAACTATATTAAAATATAACTCAAAACTCTTCAATTTTAGTATTTAAGACTTTTATATCATGGGAAATAACATATTAGATTTTGGCTAAAATTAATCAACCAGAAGTGATACTTTACTTGAAGCTCTGAACAGATTCTCGTGAAAAATATATTATGATGTACTCCAAAACTTGTCAAATTTAGTATTTACGACTTTTATATGAAGCAGAACAACATATTAGATTGATAAACCGGAAATGATATTTTATTAGAAGCTCTGAACAGATTTTCGTGAAAAATATATTGATACAATTGAAAATTTTGCAAATTTGGTATTTAAGACTTTTATATTAATAAGAATGACATGTTATATATTTTTTAAAATTGATAAATCGGAAATGATACTTTACTTGAAGCTCTGAACAGATTTTTGTGAAAAATATATTATGATATATTCCAAAACTTGTCAAATTTAGTATTTAAGACTTTTATATAACGGGAAGCAACATATTAGATTTTGGCTAAAATTGATAAACCGGAAGTGATACTTTATTAGAAGCTCTGAACAGATTTTCGTGAAAAATAAATTGATACAATCCAAAACTTTTCAAATATGGTATTTAAGACTTTTATATTAATGAGAACGACATATTAGATGTTTTCCAAAATTGATAAGCCGGAAGTACTACTTTACAGTAAGCTATAAACAGATTTTCTTGAAAAAGTATATTAAAACATGATCTAAAATTTCTCAAATTCGGTATTTAAAACACGTGTATAATTTGAAACAACATTAGATTTTGACTACACCTATATGATAAACCGGAAGTGGTACTTAATTTGGAGCTCTTAACAGATTTTCGAGGAAAAACATAATAAAATATAATCCAAAATTTGGTATTACAGACTTTTCTATTTATTGGAACAACAAATTAGATTTTGTTTACAAACGATCAACCGGAAGTGATACTTTACTTAAAGTTCATTGCTATTTCAAACATGGAATTGACGGGAGGTCATGTGTTAGCCACATCAGATTTTTTAATTTTAATTTATACTTAATATTCTTTTTGTCAATATTTTCTACATGTTTATTTTATTTTAAACACAAAATGTATGGTAATAAAGTGACATATTGTAAACAAGTTGTCAGAATTAAACTTTATAAAAAGTAATTTACTTGTAATGTGAAACGAGCTGTCGTATTTTCTATCACCATAAAACTAAACACTTCATCAAAATTTGAAATTTAAAAACCTTTATCAAAGAATAACATAATCACCTACTCGAACAACAAACTTTGTCAATTCAATTTTTCTTTATCGCCAAAAGCAAAACTCAATTTTTAAAAACAGAACAGTGAGTTTTATAATGGGAATTTGTGGGCGTAAAATTGTTTTGTTTTGGAATTAATTAAGATACGGAGGTACCTAATAATTATCTCGTCTTTTTTATTCGTTGAATTCGTAGGCATTAGAATATTAAGTATTTTATAAATGAATTTGTTTTTAGTTAAAAATCTACAGACTGTACACCACACGACTCCCTTGTACGCCTATTAAACTATACATATTTTTTTAATAACTAAATTATAAAATTTATAGTTTGAAAAATAATGACGACAAAAAAGCGTCAGAGGAAGACCAACATGAAGTATAGACCCAATCATAAAATTGCATGTATTTGACGTAATTTCACATTAACATTTTTTTTTTGTTATTTTCTGTCCTAAACCATAGCAAGCTTTATTACAACAACCAAAAAGTATATAAATAAATATATAACGGCATATTACCCATTGCTGGGTGTGCCAGTCTGCTTTGTATACAGATTTCGATATTGATGATGACATATTAGTATTGTGCGTGCGTTTACCAGGCTTCACCTCACGGGCACTCAATTCTGGCGTGGAGAGTGCATCACAGGTGTCAATTTTGTGCCATTTAAAATTCGAAATATTTGGCGTCAGTCGGAATTGAACCCGGTTCCCCAGGTTTGCGACAAGACCCCTAATGTGGTATATAATTTTTAAATTTACATATCTCGTTTATACAAAGGGCTAGACGCAGAATTTAATTCTCTAAAGCTTTTATTTGAAGCATTTATTTCTAAAATCAAAATAAAACGATTTTATTCAAAAAAAATCTGATGTGGCCAGCACATTACCTTCCGTCAGTTCTATATATTTTGTACAAATTTCATACGGAAAGTTCCTTGCTAAATTAAATATTCAATTTCTTGTACATTAGCTTCCGGCAGTTGCATGTATTTTATGCAAATTTCATAGAGAAAGCAAAAGATCCTATATTTCCAGTAAAATTATAAAACAGACACACTATGTCAATTTCACTTGACACTGACACCTTTCAATCAGAATTTTCTTAATATAGTAGTTGTTTCCACAGGTATGGCTACTTTATGAAATTTAATTTCTTTATAATTTTTTAACTCAATATCCATTTAATATTAAGTATAAAATGCAGTCAAATCGTATAGAGAATAAAATATTCTTTAATATTTATAATAACATCAAATGTGAAAAAATTATATTTAACATAGTTTTTTCAAGAAAAACTGTTAAAATCTTCAAATGATGGTACTTCCGGTTGACCAATTGTAACCAAAATCTAATCAGCTCTTCCTATGGATGTAACGAAGAAGTATACGAAAAAATTATAATTTTTGTAACTGTAGTATTAGAGTTATCGCAGACGAAAATTTTGTTACACACACACACATCCACACATCCACACACACACACATCCACACACACACACACATACAGACATCATCGTAAAAATAGTAAATTCGTATTCTAGGGACTCTAAAACGTGCTTATTGAGTAAAAACTCATCATTGAATTTTTTGACCAAAGACAATACCTTCCTTACCTAAAGGTGACGGAAGGTAAAAACTGTTAACAACTTCCGGTTAGCCTATTTAACCAAAATCTATTATGTTATTCCCATAGACATAAAAGTCTTATATGCCAAATTTGAAAAGTTTTAGATCTATTATAGGCTTCAAGTATAGTACCACTTCTAGAAATTATGTAATGACCAAAAAGGGAAGTACACAACTAGATGTGATAGCAGTCCTAAATACAAAATTTCAACTTTCTGCGGCTTACCGGTTTGGAATTATGCGAGTTACGTACGTACAGACGTCACGAAGAAATTAGTCAAAATGGATTGAAGGATGCTCAAAATGGATATTTCCGCTGAAATCTGAAACTTTTCGCGACTACAATACTTCCTTTGCTATGTACAAGGAAGTAAAAATCTGTTGTGGTGGATTAAGGATATCCTTATTTATGGATTAGCGAATTTTACTCTAATTTTGACAATTTATTTCTTAAAATATAGTCTAATCTAATCCAAGTAACTACCTTTATTTAAACTCCTCAACAAGATTAAATCCCAATTACAGAGTGGGTTCACATTCACACATTTCCATGCCTTAGTGGGATTCGAACCCAGTGCCCCGAGCGCACTCATGATGTATGAGGCGTTATTCTAACCATTAAGCACCGGAGCTATAATAATATAAAGATTTTAAATAAGGGGATAGAATAGAATTTACTAATCCAAAAATGAGGATTAGCTTCAACTTTTTTGTGAATCGTTAATTTTTATTAATATAAATACACTAAAACTATTATGATTACCCCTTAACCTTCAAATTAATTTTAACAAAAACTAAATACGTATTTCGAGAACTAAGTTCTCATCATCAGTAGTACAATTAGTAAAAGTTAAACAGAGTAGTCAAGATTACTCAACACGTCAACCGTGCTAGAGGTCCTAACAACAAAACTAGAGAGTTGTTTGGACCTCTGGCATGGTTGATATGTTGAGTAATCTTGACTACTCTGTTTAACTTTCACTTATTGTACTACTGATGATGAGAACTTAGTTCTCGAAATACGTATTTAGTTTTTGTTAAAATTAATTTTAAGGTTAAGGGGTAATCATAATAGTTTTAGTTAAATTTAACCTTAGACTCCATCTATTATTAATTTTTAATCTAAATACATACCTACATATTTACTTATGCTGGAAACTGTATTGAATTCCTTTTCTATTGTTCTATTTACTTTTTTCTTTTTAAAACGTTACTAATATTATTTTGAAATGATTGGTTCTTTGATAGTGACCAAGGAGGATAGAAAATAGTGACATTTATCTGTCAGTTACATACATTTGAATAACTGCGTTTTGTTTGTTTAAAGGGTTGGATCCGGGATTTAAATTATAGATAATTTTATTTTATAATTTTATTCATAAAATATGTCGAAAAATTAATAATGTAAATCTGTAGAAAATTTAATAATCTTTAATTTTTAATATAACATTAATCTCGAAAAATTAACATTTAAAGGTATTTTTCGAAGAAAAACTATTTTGAGCTTCAAGTAAAGTGCCATTTCTGGTTATCTGATTTACAGTAAATTCTAATGGGCTCTCCATATTAGAAAAAGTTCGAAATACAAGTTTTCAAAATTTTCTGACTGATAGTATTTGAGTTAGAGTGGAGGATCCACACATACATACATACATACATACACAAACACACACACACACACACACACACACACACACACAACACACACACACACACACTCACACACACGCACACACACATACACACACAGCATCATCGTGAAAATGTTAAAATTGGATTCTATGGACCTTAAAACGTGGTCATTTACCAAAATTTCGATATGCGATTTTTAGCACGATCCCTATACCTCCCTTACCAAGGGTAGCGGGAGGTAAAATTAGTATAAAAACATTTTTCATAAGGCCTGTTAACGCACTCAACCAAACGCAGACTCGTACGTTAACAGATTGCCTAAAGCACTACTATGAGTTAATAACAAAAAAAATATTCATAGTTGGTGTCTGATATTTTGTTTACCGTCTCGTAAAATATTTCCCAATATGTAGTTACTTCTAGGTTATACTTTAAAAATACTTCCTCTCACAAAGTAGATGATTACCTTACGATCACTTACCGTGTAGTTGGTAAAGTTGCAGCTGTTTAGTCTCTACTCCCCTTGTAGCTGTTTTAAGGCGTCAATTTTAAATTTTAAAATCTTCCATAACATTTACTCTAGGGTTGTTGAAACGCGCTCGTATTTTCCAAGTACACCGGCAAGGAAGGTGAGTTTACGGCGTTAATAATAGATTACTTCCAAACTGTAAGGAATTAGGCGAATACGGTTGTCGATGCACACTGAAAGCTCCAGGGACATAAGCGGGGGCGGAGAAGAAAGGATTACGGGGAATACTTATTAAAAAGTTTACACTCATATTGATTTTATGAATTATGGATGCAGAAAAATTTGATGTTCTTCATAAAAATGGAAAGGTGGGAAAAAGGAAACTAGAAGTTTGACTTTCATTCTTTGTAATAACAGAGCAAATATTGCTCTCTCGAAACATGTAAAAGTGAGTTTTTGTATTCTATAATATTAATATTGCATAAATTCAAGGGCCAAGTTAACTTTTCCTTCAGTAATCCGTTGAATAAGGGGTTAATTTTTGTTCTAGAGGTTAGTTCTTATGTATGATGAGGTAGCCTTATGAAAATAAGTTGGTAAATATACGAGCCCAAACTTATTAGCTATTAACATACCTAGGAATGTTATGCACATCATAACTGCCGCAGATGTCAGTTTAAAATCCGAGCTCGTAGAGCGAAGATTTTAAGACATCTAAAGCTTGTTATGATAAATACCATCGGTGCTTTGTTCAATAGTTTTTCGGTTTCAGAAAATTAAGACATTATTGATAAGTGTAATTTTTGTGCAACCGGACGCGAAATAAGCATTTCGCAGCCGCAATACAGGCCGCGAAATTAAATTTCGTAACTGTTGTTATGGTAACGGCCGCGAAATTCATTTCGCGGCCGTTGGCATGGTAGCGGCCGCAGAATTAGGTAAACAATCACTTTGACACTTGAGAATTGCATGGTTTTGTTTATCAAATGTTAATTCCATAGCCACCTTGAAAGCTAACTTTCTATTTACAATGAAATTGTTAAAAATTAATAAAATTTGTAATTACATATTTTTTACGGTTGCACAAAAAATATTGTGTACACCTTGTCTGCGAAATCCTTTAGCGCCCTCGAGATTGTCTTGCCTCGGCCGCAAGCGGCCTCGGCGACAATTTTTCTCTCAGTACGCTAAAGAATGATTTCGCGGCCTTGATATACAAATAACTATTTTTGAAAGTCTCTCATTATTGCTATTTTCAGATTGCTATGGTTAACAGAACAATTATTTTGACATATGTCAATATGACAAATATTCAAATGGACCTTTTCAATTTAAAGAGATAGAAGATATGCGCAATGGGGATCTGCGCATAGTAAGAACAACTGAGATCTATGGCGTTTGTTTCTAAAAAAATTAGACGTAAAATCTGAGAATATCTCAGATAACTTTAAAAAATCTTATCGAAATAAGTTACAAAAACTTTTATTGAAGTTAAAATGTCTAACGATGCAAATTTTAGAATACAGGTATTTTAATGACTGCAATATATTTGATTTTTCGTTTGACAGCCTAAGTGGCAGTTGTTCGCGCCATTTTCTTACTATTTGCAGCGATAGAAAGAGATAGCCGTTAAATTGAAAAGGTCCATTATGTGTTTTATTCCTCATGTTTATTACTTTCTTTAGAATAAAGTATTTAGAACGATAGGCTAACGTTATCAGTATGTATTAATGAAGAGCATTATATTATCATTTTATTTTATTTTCATTCTGTAGACCGTTGTTGACATGTTAGTATGGTAATTTTACGCATTTACGTAAATTCTACCGGTAGATACCGCATCTACCGATTGCGTTCGAAAACACGAGTAGTTAATAATTACCGTGTTCGAAAATTGTACCATATCTACCAGATCCATCTACCGGATCCATGATTTGTGGATCGAGTAATTCAGCCGGTAAATACGGTAAATGAAAAATCTAACCTCAAAATAGGTAGTAATGCCACGCGAAGCGCGCACGTTAAAAGTAAAAATGTCTTTAATATTGGAATCGGAAGTAGCATTATGCTCAGTTTGTTAACTACGTGAAATTTCAAATCTGTTTCAAACTTTGAAATATTTTTCATAGGTTAGACATCTACCATGTTTACCACTTGCCTTCTTAAAATTGATTCTGGTAGCTGGAATCTGGTAAACACCTGTTTAGCGATATATACCGGTAACAGCTCACCGGTAGAATTTTCGTAAATGCGTAATATTACCATTCAGATATAGTTATTACTTGGTTACCAGCCTACTTTTGTACATGTAAGCGATGGAATAATATCCTGAATATCCTAAATAAAATAATATGAGTTTGGCTTCGTATTATTATTATTATTATTATTATTATTATTATTATTATTTTTTTTTGTTACTGTAGACTAGTTCTTCTACAAGAGATGGTTTACATATGTTTTTGGGGTAACTTGAAGCGATTTCTGTAATAATCTGTAGTGTATATTCCACGTTTTTGTTATAAGCAGGGAATTTTTGTTCAATAAAAATGATAAATGTATATGTATAATCATTTCTAATTCATTTTGACTACATTTTGGTTTAAGTAAAAGAAAAATATGAAAAAGTCAAAAACATGTCAATAGTCAATCAGCATACGTATGTTTACTTTCACTCGGCTGATTTTAGCATGAAAGTCATCTTGAAGTGCACATACTCTTCAAACGCAACCTTCCACGCCCCCTTGCATGGATATACTAGGTTGTTACAATACAATATTTTTTCAATATAAACAAAACTATACTGTACCCTGGTCGTATCGCTAATGTAAATCAGTAAATATCACTGGGCCGTCATCGTACCGTCATTGTACTGAAAACATACATGTAAATACATTGGACCAAGAAGTATCGTACTGTTATTGTACCGCTAATGTAAATCAAGCCTTATAAGTTTAAGTTTTGGCTCGTGTTCCGCGAACGCGAGTATTTGGCCTAAAGATGCATCGGAATATTTAGTTTTTAGTTGAGTAGTTATGTGTAGTTCAATTAATAATAATAATAATAAGTTGTAAACATGTAAATAAATCTTTAGCCAGTAAATCTCGGGTAATGTGTTTTCTCACTTTTCACCAAGTTATGGACGCCTATCATCTAAGCGTCCACCAGTAAGAGTGTCATCATTTTCAAAATATTTCTGAAGGTATCAAATATTAAACTACAGCTTTGGTACATTAGATTTCATATAGAATGCTTTTTAAAAACTTATATTTGCTGATCGTTTCAAATACTGCACTATCTTGAAATCAAGTCACCAAAGTTTTCCTGTATAAATCTCAAGCAACAGATTTTCTACAATAGATTTCAAGTATATATACAATTGATAATTTCAAATGAAAACTTCTGCACCAATCCTATCAAACATTGTAGTTTCTTGACAACACATCCATACATTCCAAAATAAATCCACCATTGATTTCTTCCCATTCTTTTCCTGACGAATCTTGTGTGAATTTTTCCATCCAATCCGCTTAACACTTTTAGCTGCTTAGCTTGTGCAGCGAATGTAATCCTGTAACGTTCCAAACCACGAGATTAGCCTTCCACTGGTGACGCGGAGGATCCTAACTTAACCTAACCACTTATCGGAGCGAAAATCGTGGAAATCAGGACTGCAGTGGTAGATAGTGCAAGATAGATGCAGTGGAATAAGATTAAAATGATTTGGGAGAAATCAATGAGGACAAAATGCTCAAATGAGTTGGGTATTGATGATTGAGAAAGAGATGGAGAAGAACATGGATGTGTATTAAAGAATAACTGGAGTATAAACTGTAAAGTACAACGGGGGTCTGATTTTGTATCTTTAAAATCTACTTAGGTTGAAATCTATCAGATTTCTCTTCCACTCTATAGCCACTATTACGTGTCAGCCCAACTAGCAGTGGCGTATCCAGGACTCATGGTAAGGGGGGCTGCCATGTAACTATTACGTATACATATAGGTATACTGCTCACATGTAAATTATATTTTCAAATGATTCTGAATTGAAAATAAGGACGGTTGACTGTACAATATTAAAGTACATAATAAAACCAAATACAAGATGACTGCTTATTCTTTATTAATAGAAAAAATCACTGTGAACATAGGAATATACATTTTCGTGATACCATACCGTTATTATGATTTACCAGCACTAAAAACCAAAGTGTAAAGGCATGTGGCCGTTAGGAATTATAACGGAGACCTGTTGTCACGGAAAATTTATAAATAACAAAAAAATTGTCAATATGACAGGAGAAAGAATTTTTAGATATTCCTATATGTCTAAATTATACGTCATTGTCATTACAAAAAAAATCTTGAACCCCACACGGTTTATATATATATATATATATATATATATATATATATATATATATATATATATATATATATATATATATATATATATATATATATATATACAAATAACAGACATGGCTGATACTAATGATCGGCCTCTAACATTTCGTTATAGTTACAAAACAATATTTCATTTTCTCTTTTTACCTCTCGCTAAGAGAGGTATTGAATTCATGCTAAAAATCGCATATCCAGATTTTAGGGAATAAGCACGTTTTAAGGTCCCTAGAATCCGATTATAACATTTTTACGATGATGTCCGTATGTGTGTGTGGATGTGTGGATGTTGGATCCACGATTTCTCAAATACTATAACACTTAAGACATTTTTAACTACGGATTCCTGAATCTAACAATAATGGGAAGAGTTGATTAAGTTTTGGTAACACTTGGACAACCGGAAGTAGTAGTTAAAAGAAAAAAAATCATCTAAATATTATTTATCGAAAATTTATGTAAATACTTATATTAAAGAACGTTAAATTCTTTATTGTAATGTAAAAAATGTAGAAAATGATTAATTTAAATACATTATATATTTAATTTACTGGATTTTAAGGGGGGGCCCAAGCCCCCTAAGCCCCCCGCTGAATACGCCACTGCCAATTAGCACAATTAGTCACGGAACGTAGCTTCGTCTATAGTAAGACATTTTAAATACTTTGCCACTAGTAACAAGCACCTTATTAGAACGTAAAAATTACGTGCGCGTTACCAAAATGGGGAATAAATTTTCAGTGACAGCAACGTTCTGTTTATGATCCTGGGTTTTGTACGACTACGTTCTAGGGACGGATTGGTTACGTAGCTGTGTAGTTGCAGCATTGTAGCCTCGACTTTCGTGGAACTTTTCTTTTGCTCATTTCAACTAGTGTTGCTTGCTTTGTCTTACAACTGCTTTTATAATTCATCTTTTTCACTCTTCCATCATACTTTGTCTATTTTATTTTCCCAACTCAGAAACGAAATGTTTATAATGTACATAAAATTTTAAAGCATAACTTATACCAATTTTTAGTTATCTGAACCACAGAATTAAAAAGAATGCTACTTTATTGTTGAACATAACATTGATAAGTCCATAAAGGATACGCGCCTATTGAAAATTGTATTTTTAATTGAAAAAATATTTTTTAATATAATTAATATCATATTTAACGAAGCTAAGTAGTTATAAAAACCAATTTCTTAATTATTATTAGGAACAAAACATATAATATTTTGAATTCATATTATATTTGATGCAAAAATTATGACGGACTGAAGTTTTTAAATCAACGCAACATAAAAAATCACAAATTGTAGTAATGGCGTCGTAAGTGCTGGCATTAAATATGGCGTATTTTCAATAATATTACTTTAAAGGCGTTGCCACTAAAATTTGATACTTTAAAGTACCTGCAACCGAATGACTACTGACGGGAACTGCATATAAGTAACATTGAAGTTTTAATATTTATGGACATATTTTAACTGAAAAAATAAGAGTAATTTATTTGAAAATTATGTTTCTTTCTAAATAATGCCTTTCTGAAAGATTTATGTTCTTCACTTATGTTTTTGCAAAATTCAAAAACATAGACTTAACTATAAATCAAGGAATAATAATTTGATTTAAACGTCAACGCCACTGGGTAAATATTAGCACAAAGGGCAGTGTAGTAGATAATCAGGTATCTGTAAATCTACGACATATGCCATTATTATATATAGTGTGTTAGAAAGTAATGCCACTATTTACGTATATCTGCCACACCAGAAATTAAATAGACATAGGTCAAATAATCTTTCTCTTTCTAATACAAAATGTTGCTAAGCTACTGCTATAAAGTGATGTGTATAGAGAATAAAACATTCTTTAATATTTATAATAACACTAAATATGGAAAAATGATATTTAACAGTGTTTTTTCAAGAAAAACTGTTAAAATCTTAAAATGAGGGTACTTCCGTTTGACCAATTGTAACCAAAATCTAATCATCTCTTCACATGGATGTAATGTATGTAAATTCACAATTTAAAATAATCTTCTTAACACTTTCTTTCATCTGTATTTTTCTGTACCACTGCGTATCACGATCGATTTTGACATTTCACTGGGTTTTTCATTGAGTGGTTTTTATAAGAAAACAAAAGAATACAGGGTGTATCACAACTCGCGCCCCAGTCGAAACTGACACTTGCCGACGGCAATAGGTTGCCAACAAATAGAAGAAAATAATTTGCGGCTGCTTGCATAACGGAGTTATAAGACTTTTTAATCCACCAATCCCGGAAGGATATCTTGAGGTGTGATGATATTATTACAAATTAAAACTGGTTGCTAGGTTTTAAAAATACTACTAGTGAGTTACAAAATTTGTTTGACTTACTGTAATTTTGACACTTTAGAGTTGACTTTTCACTGTCAACAAATATAGGTTAGCGAAGGTGTCATCCGAGATCATCATTTATATCGTACAGTGCAACGTGTTGTAGCAGCTGTGTAAAATGTGTTAAACGAAAATATTATTGTCATTTGAATTCTTTGAAATTAAAACAACAAATGATGGTTCTAAATTTAATTTGACACTGACATTTTCGAAAACTACAGTCGCTCACACATTTTAAAGAAGATTTGATTTGTATAAAACCCTATTAACGTAAAATTACGGCAAACACACGTTAAAGGTGTAGGTCTCTGATTGGTCAATTTTAAGACGTCTTTTCTCAGTGCAGTGTTTCCTCATTCGCTCTGGGGCGCGAGTTGTGAGACATTCTGTATATAGCTGTTGTATTAGTTTAATAATACCAACATAAATCATAATTCCCTGTAAATAATTTAACATTTATTGTTAAAAATTGAATGTTAATTTTGTGAAACACTGTCAAAATTTAACAATTTGCTATTTTTAAACATGTGTTAACTAACATGAGATTTAGCAAGTGTTTATGAAACCGGGCATTTGTGTAAAGTGTAAATAGAAAATTTGTCAAATGTATGTTGCAGTCGTAGCTGTCATATTTAACCCACTTCACTTACAGTATTGATTTTGGGGCAAAAAAGCCCCATATGCGGCAGTTAAGTCTGACCATCAACACCAAGTGCACTCTAATTCAATTGTATTATTAATACAAGGATGTAAATTTACAATTTCACGCTAACAGCAAAGTACGATACGACGATACCATTTTACACGCCTCCATCCATACATTATAAACTTTGAAGTAAACTGCGACATACGTTCCATACTCTCCGTCTCTCTTTTTCTACAGAGAGGGGTAGTGACAGTGATATTATACAAGAACAAAACGATAAGAAGAAGTATGCTTTTCCAACGTTATTCAGAAAGGGAATAATTGCAGACCAAAGCTCTTTGCAGAGCGTTGCAAATATATTAACGGTCTGCAAAGTAGATACTTTGCAGACTAGTACATTGTTTCTTGTTAGATATTGCTATTGGCGAAAAATCTGAACTATAGATGGCAGGCCGGACGGTAGCAAGATGGCGGAGGAATAAGGAGAGTTCTCTTAATCCTTATTGTTGGCAATGTGCATTTCATAGTGCAAAGTATTTAATATGGAGAAAATTAATATAAAGTTAAGTGATATTTTTGAATACATTTGCTTCTGCATGTCCTAAAGGAAGACGAAGCAGTTTTTAAGGCTGGACATGTATTGCTTTGTGAAATAAAAGATTATGGACCAGGTACAATACTGGGATCTTGTTTAAAAACCAGTCATTTGAGTGGAGATCCTCAAATGATTGACACATAAATGTCACTGTCAAAAATATTTGTACATCATTATGAAAATAAAAAAATCTGATGTGGACACCACACGACTTCCTTGTACGCAAGACCAATATGAAGATGAAGTATAGACCCAATTATAAAATTGCACGTGTTTGACATAATTTGACATTAACCTCTATTTTTTATTTTTTTGTTATTTTTTGTCCTAATCCATAGCAAGATTCATTACAAAAACCACAAAGTATATAAGTTTTCAAATTACATATCTCGCTTATACAAAGAGCTAATTTAATAATACTTGATGTGCTAGACGCAGAATTTAATTCTCTAAAATTCTTATTTGAAGTATTTATTTCTAAAATCAAAATGAAACCATTTTATTCAAGAAAAACTGTTAACAACTTCAGGTAATATATCACTTCCGGTTAGCCTGTTTTAACCAAAATCTGTTATGTTATTCCAATTGATATAAAAGTCTTATATACCAAATTTGAAACGTTTTGGATTATATTTTAATACAGTTTTTCATTAAAATCTATTATAGGCTTCAAATAAAGTACCATTTTTTGAAAATTATGTAATGACCAAAAAGGGAGCTGCACAACTAGATGTTATAGAAGTCCTAAATACAAAATTTCAACTTTCTACGTCACGACGAAATTAGTCAAAATGGATTCAGGGATGGTCAAAATGGATATTTTCGTTGAAATCTTAAAACCGAAATTTTTCGCGATTACAATACTTCCTTTACTTTGTACAAGGAAGTAAAAAGTCAACAATGCAAAATAATATACGTAAAAAAGAATATAAAAGGAATTTGCGAAAAAATGAATATAAAGAAAAAGAAAAGGAAGGTAGAAAAAGAAAATTTCAGGATATTGAATACAAAGAAAATGTATGTATTATACATAGTTTATAATAAAATATCCCATAGATTTTGCAAATATATGTGAGAATTATTTTGTAGTGAGACATGAATATATGTAAGTATTTGTATTTAAAAATATTTTTTGTTTTATGCGTACAATCAGTAAAATATCTGGCGACAGGTTATGTGCTGGCCACATCAGATTTTCTATTTAAGGAAAGCCTAAGGAATCCTTGATTACGGAAGACTGAATGAAATGCTAAGGAACTCCATTCGGGCCTAAGCCTACTTCCAAAGATTGAGCAGCCTCTTCATAGAGAAGACAGGGTACTGTTTTAATCTTGTATACAGGGTGTTAACTTGGACGATGCATAGGGGTTAAGGGTAAAATTCTAATGTGCATTTATTTGCTCCCCTAATTATTTTAGAGCAAAATTATATTTAGTTTTTTGCTACAGCAAAAAAAATATGCATCCGAATATGCTATTGTTTATAATTTTTCAATTTCCGGAACCGTAAAAATAGTCGAAAACCATACCATTTTTACAAAAATCATTGATGTCATAGAACATCTTTCACTACTTAAAGAAATCTTAAATTTCTCGTCAAACGACATTGTTGTAATCAACTATTACATTGTTGTCATCAACTACAATAAAGGTGTTTTCATTTTCCTCGTTTTAAACAAAAGCACGAACATCTGTCATAGATTCTTGATCTGTAAACTTATTTTTTGAACAGACTGTACTACATCTTCAAATATCATATGTCGTAGCTTTAGCTAAGCTGCGACGAAACCGTAAAAGGATTTTATTAGCTTTTAGAGTGGAAATGAGACATTTTCTGAAGTTCCAATTACTGTTTTGTTAATCTGTAAATTATCAACAAAATAGGGGATTCATTTGGAATCTCGATTTTAATTGCGGAACGCATTCAGATAATTTGCATACATATCTCAAAGGCAGATTACAATTTAGTCTGTTTTGAGGTGTAAAATCAATCTTGGCAAAGGGCTATATATAGCTTCCCTTCTTCACGTAATTAATATTGATCATATGCAACACAAAGCATAAGAGAAACACAAGATATATAATTATCGTTTTGTAAAATGTTAGAAGCTATTATTTTTCGGTAGGGGAATTTCATTTTCAGTCTAGCTCAAAGAAAGAATGTTTATTATGAATATGATATTGGGATGGCTAATAATCATTTTATGAAGAGCTGTAATAGATGTTATATTTTTACCTCCCGCTACCCTTGGTAAGGGAGGTATAGGGATCGTGCTAAAAATCGCATATCGAGATTTTGGTAAATGGGCACGTTTTAAGGTACCTAGAGTCCAATTTTAACATTTTCACGATGATGTATGTGTGTATGTGTGTGTGGATCCTCCACTCTAACTCAAATACTATCATTCACAAAATTTTGAAATCTTGTATTTCGAACTTTTTCTGTATTGGAAAGAGCCCATTAGATTTTGATGAAAATCGGATAACCGGAAATGGCACTTTACTACAAGCTCAAAATAGTTTTTCTTCGAAAAATACCTTTAAATGTTATTTTTTCGAGATTAATGTTATTATAAAAATTAAAGATTATTAAATTTTCTACAGATTTGCATTAATACTTTTTCTATATATTTTATGGATAAATTTATAAAATTATCTATAATTTAAATAAACAAAACGCAGTTATTCAAATATATGTAACTGACAGATAAATGTCACTATCAAAGAACTAATCATTTCAAAATAATATTAATAACGTTTAAAAAAGGAAAAAGTAAATAGAACAATAGAAAAGGAATTCAATGCAGTTTCCAGCATAAGTAAATATGTAGGTATGTACTTATATTAATAAAAATTAACGAGTCAAAAATACTTAAGCTAATCCTCATTTTTGGATTAGTGAATTCTATTCTATTCTGGTATTTACAATTTAATATTCATTTTATTATAGTTCCAGTGGCTCAATGGTTGGAGCAACGCCTCATATTATGAGTGCCCTCGGGGCTCTGGGTTCGAACCCCACTAAGGCATGGATGTGTGTGAATGTAAATCCACTCTGTAATTGGGATTTAATCCTGTTGAGGGGTTTAAAAAAAGGTAGTTACTTGGATTAGATTAGACTATATTTTAAGAAACAAATTGTCAAAATTAGAGTAAAATTCGCTAATCCAAAAATAAGGATTGATTTAATCTTTTTTGTGATTCGGGCTGTAATGGCGGGAGGTATTGTGTCGACTACACCAGATTTTTTATTATTGTAATCAAGATTCCATTATTGTAAATAAGCATTTCTTTGTTGTAATAATAAAAATATTTAAGGGTTTCTTCGTAATAAAAATTATTATTTCAAAATCAAATCAATATTATTTTAATCCAATACAGCGGGCCGCGGGGCCCTTAAAAGGCTCGGGGCCCATATATAGGCAATTGCCTAGTCTGCCTATTGGGTAATCCGGCACTGTGTTCATCCTACCAGCCAATTTTGTTTAAAAAAATGTGATCGTGTCAAACAGATTTATAATGAATGTCTAATAAAATTAGTTAATGAATTTGAAAATAATTTATGGTCGTTTCAAACAGGACATATCAAAATGGATCTTTTCAATTTAAAGAGATAGAAGATATGCGTAATGGGGATCTGCGCATATTAAGAACAACTGAGATCTATGACGTTTGTTTCTAAAAAATTTAGACGTAAAATGTGATAACTTTAAAAATTTTAACGAAATAAATTACAAAAGCTTTTATTGAAATTAAATTGTCTAACGATGCAAATTTTGAGTACGTTCCGCGCGGTCGAAATTCCACGCGGTCGAAATCCCAGCTGGTCGAAATGTACCGCCACCACTTTGTCAGTTCTAAAGAAATTCAAATATTTCCACGCCGTCGAATCCCACCCGGTCGAAATGTTACACGATACAAATCCCTCGCCCCCGTACCGCTCTCTTTATCGATCGAATTGCATTCCAACAATCTATGCTTCGTGGTAATTCCGCGTCAAAGATACTCGTAATATATTAAAAATAAATTTTAAAACATATTATATTACTATACAACGAACTATTTAATGAATGAAGCAGGAAAAGAATTTACCTATCCATCTTAAGTAAACATGATAATTTACTAGTTATTTAATATTATAAAATAATTAAATTTATTTTCAAGTAGACAAGTAGGTGTACATCAAGTTACCGTTATTGTCAAAATATGCCGAGTGGAAGAAAATATATTTGGAAATAAAAGCAACATAAAATTTATAATAACCACAGCAATACATAATTTTACAACTGAAGTAAAGAATAAACTGCTTATTCACATAATGACAGCTAATCTAAAATGGCGGACCACAAATATCAATAATTTTACTTAAAATGTATAGGTAAATTCTTTTCCTGCTTCATTCATTAAATAGTTTTTTTAAAATATATTATCTTTGGCGCGGAACTACCACGAACCATAGATTGTTAGAATGCAATACGATCGATAAAGACAGCGATACGGAAGTGAGGGATTTGTATCGTGTAACATTTCGACCGGGTGGGATTCGACGGCGTGGAAATATTTGAATTTCTGTAGAACGGACAAAGTGGTGGAGGTACATTTCGACCGCGTGGGATTTCGACCGCGTGGAATTTCGACCGCGTGGAATTCTACCGCCCGGGATGCTTCGCAAATTTTCACCGAGAATACAGGTATTTTAATGATTGTAATGTTTTTGACGTTTCGTTTGACAGCCCAACTGGCAGTTGTTCACGCCATTTTCCTACTATTTGCAGCGATAGAAAGAGATAGCCGATAAATTGAAAAGGTCCATTGATAATTATTTCACCAAGATATATGTATATCTACGATTTACTAATCGTTCAAAAGTTTATTCCCCTTATGGTCGAACTGATTATAATCAATTTAAAAACTTCCAGCCCTTAAAATCTCTATCTATCCCTTCGTCGTAACAGATTCCCTCCTGTGCCTTAGGGCTGTTACCAAGCCTTTGTTTCATGGCTTGGTCATGTTAATATCGCCTATCAAAAGGTTATATTGTTCCCTAGACTCCCTCTCAGAGTTTCCCTTCCCCGCGCGCCGGATCTGCGCTGATATGATTGTCTGCCGAGAGAAGATTGTAAAAAGAAAGGGCGATTAGGTTAACTGCACTGTCTTTATTATTTCGGATTTTTCCCCACTAGAATTGTGTGTTTAAATGAAAGCTTTTATTGATATGATGATATAAAGTTTTTATTGTTATAGTAATAGGGGTTATTATTTTATCTTAAGAGGGATTACGTGAATATGACGGATCAAATTGACAAAATGATGACGATGACAATACATGGATTGGATTTCGTTTGTCGTAAAATGAAAGAAAGGGTGTATACGGATTCGAATTTGAGACGGATTATAAGGATTGTATGAAAAAACATACTTCTAAAGGATAGAATTCAGAAAAACAGAATAAGTATAGGGAATTTTTTCTCTAACTCTTTCTAGGGTGTTGTACAACACTGTAATTTTTCATCAACGTATATGTACTTCTATTGTTTAACATTAATTGTTTAGTTGCTGAAGAAACATTCGAATAAAATAAATAAATAGTGAAACTTAAATGCACATTATCTACATGGTTCTCTTTCTAACATTTATATTTAATGAAAGCATAAATATTGACAATAATAACAGAAAATAATATCAATTACTGAGTTTATATGCAGTTTTGAAACCGTTTTCAAAACGTTTTTAGTTTTCAAAACGCCATGTACCTTACAGTGTCAAAACGGTTTGAGTTACCTCAAACCAAAACTAAATTTTATGAGTTTAACTTGAAAACTAGTTTGAAATCTACTCACGTAAACACTTAAAACTCAGTTTCGATATTGCACATGCGTACATAGCATAACGTTTCTGTCGATTTGTGTTATTTGCCGTTACTAACCTACAAACAAATTGACAGTTGTGTAGTTTTAGTGCGTAGTGGTACAAAGTAGAAAAAATAATTGGAATAATGGTAAAACGAAGAATTTGGAGTGGAGAAGATTTGTCACATCAGCCAAATGCACATGCGCGAAATTATTTTCAAATCAATCTGTAAACCAGTTTTGAAAATTGCATGTAAACAGTTTCGCGTAATTTTGACTGAAAACTGAAACCATTTTCAAAACTGCGTGTAAACGTAGTAATTGAGATTACCACCATTGCTGCGTTTAATAGTGGCGTTTTTTTACATATCTCAGTTCGTCTTAGCTCATTTCAGTTGTCTCACTAATTTTAACCGTTCTTTTTGTCGTAACTCAAGTGAGATAAAGTGAGACCGAAGTGAGAAGAGTTTTTCTCCCCTTCCCGATGCGTAGTGACCGCAAGAGATTATGCTTGTTGAGCTTTTAATCTTAGATGAACAGTGAGGATGAATATTTGCTGTCACTGGTTATTGGAAAGGTTATTTGTTTATTCCTTTAATATTATTATTGTTATTATTAATATTATTTTATTGGTTATTTGAAGAAAATGACTGATAATAATGAAGATATTGTATATTATTATTTAAAATTTAATGTTTTAAATTTATTTTTAGGAGCAATTATTAAATGTTAACATGAGTGAAATGAACAATTTGTCTAGTTCAGCGGACAGTACTTCGGATTTTCTGACAGTTCTACGAAATTTGTTGTCGTTCTTCTTACTTCACAAAAATTTCAGCTTAGCTCATTTCAAACTCATCTCACTTTGAGCTGAGGTGAGGTGAGGTGAAGCAAATAATAAAAAGAACGTGAAAATTAATAATTTTTGCTCGTTTTCATAATCAGTTTAATTATTCGCTTTAATGAATGTGACTAAAACTTTCTTTAATATAATATTGAAGGTTATCATACTCACCACGTGTCAACGTGTCATTATTATAATTAAAATAGTATTTAAACTATTTTCTATTTATAATTAAATACAACAATGACAATATTGATTACAATAATCAAAACATAGTTTATAATAAAATGTAACCCAACATTTACATTCCCATTTACCAAATGATTACAACAAAAGACCTTTTCAATTTAAAGAGATAGAAGATATGCACAATGGGGATTTGCGCATAGTTAGAACAAATGGCGGGGTAGCAATAATAGCAAGGTTACATGCTTCCTTGCTGAAATCTATGGCATTTGTTTTTCCTAATTTAGAAAGAAGTTATAAAAGCTTTTATTCAAACTAAAATGTCTAACAATGCAAAAGTTCACCGAGAAAACATGTAGTTGTCGCCATTTTACTTACTATTTGCAGCGATAGAAAGAGATAGCTGTTAAATTGAAAAGGTCTATGACAAGTATTGAGATTACAATAATTAAAATATAAATTTATTTAATAAGTAAATTTTCTTTTGATCTGAATAAAATATTTTTCCGATATATTAAATATATGTAAAGCCAATGGCAAATTTATGAGTAAAATATGCATGATCCACCCTATAGTGACATTTCCACGGGGTAACTGGACGACTATAGTAACGCAGACGTCACACGTCACAACATGGCGATCATTTTACGCTAAAAACTTTAATTAAATTATTATCGGTATAAGAATACAAAATGTATAGCAATTTTAATTTAGTTTTCATTTATTTATATTCAAAATTCATACGGGACATGTAATTTCTAAAAAGCCGAGAACTTGGACGAGCCCGTTGTCTTCAGCCCATATACGGAAACTTTGCTTTTTCAAAAAATTGTTCAGCCAAAAATGAGCCTCATCGTTAAAATGATTTTTGGCCGAAATTACAAATTTCAGAACGCAAATTTTCATAATATCGCTGGACTGTCAACTTTTCTATGATTAATTGTCAAATATTAATGATTATTTCTGCCAATTCACATGCAAGCAATTTAAAATCCAGACATACAATTTGCAAAACCTTGTATAATCAACAAAACTTCTTTTCCTCGTCTTCGTCTTCATTAGTCCTGCGAATGGTTGAGCCTTGAGGTTGGTTCACGTTAATTCGAACATAAATCGCGGAGAATTGCTGCAGTTGGTTGTCCACAATCGAGGCAATAATGTTTAATTGGCCACCTATCGTTCGCAACGAGATTCCGTACTGGATAGGGCTGGATCACGCGAAACAAACATAACTTATTGATTTCCATCGTAACTCGAACTCCGCGTTAGACATTTGGGAGATTCCGAACGAGGGGAACGAATTGTGAATATGGAAAACAGAGCTAAACATGAAATGAACAACATTGAGGCTCATTAATTATTTTTAACGAAGGGAGATAATTTACCGATTATTTCAGCCTCAGAAGCAGTTGAAGAGATTTGGCAAAAACAATCTTAGTACATTTATTGAATTTGACGTAATCAAAGAAACAACTTTCTGTAACTTAATTTAACACAGAATCTAGTTTAAATATCAGACAGGGCCGGTGGGTAGTACCATGGGTGGTGGTTAGTGGGTGGGGGGGGGGATGCTGGTCTACTGTGATTTTTACCCCCCGCTACCGTTACCCTTGGTAAGGGAGGTATAGGGATCGTGCTAAAAATCGCATATCGAGATTTTGGTAAATAACCACGTTTTAAGGTCCCTAGAATCCAATTTTAACATTTTCACGATGATGTCTGTGTGTTTGTGTGTGTGTGTGTGTGTGTGTGTGTGTGGATCCTCCACTCTAACTCAAATACTATCATTCAGAAAATTTTGAAACCTTGTATTTCGAACTTTTTCTGTAATGGAAAGAACCCATTAGATTTTGGAGAAAATCGGATAACCGGAAATGGCACTTTGCTAGAAGCTCAAAATAGTTTTTCTTCGAAAAATACCTTTAAATGTTATTTTTTCGAGATTAATGTTATTATAAAAATTAAAGTTATTAAATTTTCTATAGATTTGCATTAATGCTTTTTCTATATATTTTATGGATAAATTTATAAAATTGTCTATAATTTAAATCTCAGAGCCTACACTTTGAACAAACAAAATGCAGTTATTTCAAATGTATGTAACTGACAGAAAAATGTCATTATCAAAGAACTAATCATTACAAAATAATACTAGCAACGTTTTAAAAAGGAAATAGTAAATAGAACAATAGAAAAGGAATTCAATACAGTTTCCACTATAAGTAAATATGTAGGTATGTATTTAGATTAACAAAAATTAACGATTCACAAAAATATTTAAGCTAATACTCATTTTTGGATTAGTGAATACTATTCTATTCCGGTATTTAAAATTTAATCTTCATTTTATTATAGTTCCGGTGGCTCAATGGTTAGAGCAACGCCTTATGTCATGAGTGCCCTCGGGGCTCTTGGTTCGAATCCCATTAAAGCACGGATGTGTGTGAATGTGAACCCACTCTGTAATTGGGATTATCCTGTTGAGGGAATTAAAAAAGGTAGTTACTTGGATTATTAGACTATATTTTAAGAAATAAACTGTCAAAATTAGAGTAAAATTCGATAATTCAAAAATAAGGATTAACTTAATCTTTTTTCTGACTCGGGCTGTAAGATTTTTTTAATTAGATTTAAGGTTTTTTGAAGAAAAACATGTTAACTGTGTAGAATAAGTACTTTATTTAACATTTCTTGTTTTGACTCAACTATCGTCTGCAACTTGACACATTTTTATGTTTGCAGTGCAAAAACTGACGTTCGTTTTGAATTTCGAGAAATAAATTCGTCCATTAGTTTCTCTATATCGATGTTATCAGCTAAGTCTCAGTGCAAGATCGCTATGTGATTCAGTCGATTTTGCAACATCGTCGAGCGCAAATAATTCTTTACCCTTCGTAGAACGGAAAAGCTTCTCTCGTTCGAGCAAGATGATCCTGGAATAGTCATGATTAACCGAATAAAGCGCAAATACTCGGGAACAAGTCCCATGCACCAATCATGCTCGCCATAAGCCGCTTACGCATTAGACAAGTAATGGAATGTCAACATGCTGCGCCGCGTCATAACTGCGCATCGCGCGCGTAATTTGAACATTGAATAAGATTCTTAGTTGATTTCGAAATAAAATTAGACCAATTTTTTTCAAATTTTCAGGTGGGTAGTACTACCCACCGTACCCACCTCTTCCGCCGGCCGTGATATCAGATATATTTGTGGGCAATAGACCTTTTCAATTTGAAGAGATAGAAGATATATGCGCAATGGGGATCTGCGCATAGTAGGTAAGAACAAATGGCGGGAGTCATGGATACGCGCTTGCAATGAGATCCATGGCGTTTGTTTCTAAAAAAATTAGACGTCAAATGTGAGAAAAGTTGAAAAGTCTTTAAAAAACTTCTCGAAAGAAGTTACAATACAATATCTTTTATTCACACAGTAATTACCAGTAAATTTATTTGTGTTCTTACAAAAAAAATCTTCATAGAATTATCCTTGAGTCTATTGAACATTAATTTTCAGACCGTCAAAGTTTTATAAAGTTGGGGAGAAAGGTTAACAAACTACCAGACTGAGACGTGGGAGTCAATGCTTTGTAATAGTGTATAATTGTAGTTGAAAATATTTTATTCATAGACCGTTTACACATGAAATATTAAAGTAAAATTCTAATTAGAAATGTTAGAAGTTTTAATTTTCGGCAATTATTAAATTAATTGTAGCATAATGGGCCTGTCCACGTCTATGGATTTTTAGAAATTACATGTTGCATTTGAATTTTGAATATAAATAAATGAAAGCGAACTAAAAATTGTTATACATTTTGCATTTTTATACCGGTAATAATGTAATTAAAATTTTTGTGACAAATGGACGCCATGTTGTGACGTCAGCGTCACTACAATCGTCCAGTTATCCTGTATGCAAGCGCGCTTGATTCAAATCTATCAAGTTTTCGCAAAAAAATCTAATTTTATTATAATTTATATTTTAATTGTTGTAATCTCAATACGTGTCATTGTTGTAATCAGTTAGGAAACAGCAAATACAAATGTAAATGTTAGATTACTCTTTATTATCAACTATGTTTTGATTATTGTAATCAATATTGTCATCGTTTTTAATTATAAAATTAAATACATTCCATTTTAATTATAATAACGACAGGAGATGGGTGATACGTATGATAACCTTCAGTATTATATTAAAGAAACTCTTAAATAACATTAATTAAAATCAATAATGATTCTAATTTTGAAAACGAGTGAAAATTATTAATTTTACATATCTGATATTTATTTATGTATAATATTATTAAAGGTTATAATAAATCTACATTTAACACAACTCATGTGCCTAATCATGTAAGTAAATCACAAATATATATTTTGAAACGACAGAATAATTTTCTGGCTAACTTTATTACAATTTTTTAAAGATTTTTCATTGCAATTTGTAACGGAAACGTATTTTTATTCTTTTAACAATTTCGTATATTGCCACATTAATAGTTACGTATGTCGGTTCTTTCTGCTTATGACGGAGTGACACTGCTGTCATACTTTTCGCGCCAAAAACAGAGAATCTCTATTTTTAAATTCTTAACAACATATAAAAAATCAGATGTGGCCAGCACATTACCTTCCGTCAGATCGTGGTCAGATCTGTGTATATTGTAAAAATGCCACACAGAGATTTTCTTGTAAAAGATTCCATATTTCAAGTACATTACCTTCAGTTCTATGTATTTTATACAAATTCCATACAAAAAGTTTTTTGTAAGATATTATATATTTCCAGTAAAATTATAACATAAACATAATATCAAATGCACTACTTGATACTGACGACACTGACATGCGTTAATCAGAAATTTCTTAATATAGTAGATGTTTCCATGGTTATAGCACAGCTTGCTGTTTTATGAAATTTAATTTCTTTATAAATTTATTATTCTATATCCATTGAATATGAAGTATAAAATGTAATTAAATCTTATAGAGAATAAAAAGATTTATAATAACATTAAATGTGAAAAAATGATATTTAACACTGTTTTTTCAAGAAAAACTGTTAAAATCTTTAAAATAGGGTATTTTCGATCGACGAATTGTAACCAACAGCTCTTCATATAGATGTAAGGAAAAGGAATATGCAAACAGGGCCGCGCCGTGCGCGTGGGCAGGTTGTGCCCCGCATAAAGGCGCCTGACTTTGAGGGGCGCTGTTTTATGACAGTAAAGTAAATAATAGTTAATTTTTATAAAATGCTCTTATTCGTAAAGAAAAAATTACTATAAAACTTACAAATTAACATGTAGAAGTGAACAATATATTTAATTTGTTTGCATTAGATCTCATTTATAAGTAAAATAATTATCGTATCAATCGGTACGTTATTATTCTAGCATTGTTATATTAAATAATAACTATGAAAATGTTGATTACAACAATGAATATTTTGATTATAACAACAATATTGATTACAAGGAGGAATTCCGCAATGAATCTAATATTTAAATACCGTATCATTTTGCAAAGAATCAAATGCATATACAATTCTGAAATCTGTTGTAAAATTGTTGATTACAACAAACGATTTAGATTATAACCTATTGATTACAAGAATGAATCTAGGAAAATTTCATCAATATATTAAATCTAGCATTTTTGAAGCACAAAAAGTATAATTTAAACTTTAATTTACAAATTTTATATCATGAGGGGTAGGGGCGCTAAAATGTAACATAGCATAAAGTTGCCTAATACCCACGGAGCGGCCCTGTACGCAAACATTATAATTATTGGAAAGGTGGTATTGAACACACACATACATACATACATACTCACGTAACGTACATAAATACATCCATCCATACATACATACATACAAACATCCTCGTAAAAATAGTAAAATCGCATTCAATAAAAGTTGCGGATTTTACAATGGTAGTAACAAACTAGTTTTTTATTTTATTAAAATGTGACTAGGCGTACTGGTTTCAATGGAACTAAACAACTTATTAGTCCCAAATGGACCTTTTCAATTTAACGGCTATCTCTTTCTATCGCTTTAAATAGTAAGAAAATGGCGCGAACAACTGCCAGTTAGGCTGTCAAACGAAACGTCAAAAATATTGCAGTCATTAAAATACCTGTATTCTCAGTGAAAATTTGCATCGTTAGACATTTTACCTTCAATAAAAGCTTTTGTAACTTATTTCGATAAGATTTTTACCTTCCGTCACCTTTAGGTAAGGAAGGTAGGTATTGTCTTTGGTCAAAAAATTCGGTGGTGAGTTTTTGATGAATAAGCACGTTTTAGGGTCCCTAGAATACGATTTTACTATTTTTACGATGATGTCTGTATGTATGTGTGTGTGTGTGTGTGTGTGTGTGTGTGTGTGTGTGTGTGTGTGTGTGTGTGTGTGTGCGTGCGTGTGTGTGTGTGTGTGTGCGTGCGTGCGAGCGAGCGTGCGTGCGTGCGTGCGTGCGTGCGTGTGTGCGTGCGTGCGTGCGTGCGTGCGTGTGTGTGTAACAAAATTTTCGTCTACGATAACTTCCATACTACAATTCTAAAAATTATAATTCTTTCGTATTTCTCTTCGTTACATCTATGCGAAGAGCTGATTAGATTTTGGTTAGAATTGGACAACCGGAAGTACCCTCATTTGAAGATTTTAACAGTTTTTCTTGAAAAAACAATATTAAATATCATTTTTTCACATCAGATTTTTTAAAGTTATCCGAGATATTCTCACATTTTACGTCTAAATGTTTTAGAATCAAACGTCATAGATCTCAGTTGTTCTTACTATGCGCAGATCCCCATTGCGCATATCTTCTATCTCTTTAAATTGGAAAGGTCCATTGATAAGCTATACTTCAGATTTGAACTAGAATATACAGTCCCAGTGCTTTAATTTACTTTTTTGGTTATCTGTTCCCTAGAGAAAAATAAATCAGTATAATACCTTTTTAAATATAAATATTAAAATTGGATCTTATAAATACAAATTAAAATCTGGCGAAGATAAAAATTTCATCTTGTAATCCTTTAAAAATAATTAAATTTCAACTCGAAGGTCTTCTGAAAAAAATACTCCGAATGAAAGAAACTTAGTCCTGTTGCTAATTACGAAAGTTGGTTGAGGATTTTGTCTTTGGAGAATGGTTTTTAATTGTGCGCTTTTCATTAATTGTGGCTAAATGAATTGGCGGTGGAAGTATTCTGCTAATTATGTAGAATAATTAATCATGTTTCGTTGCGGATTGTATCAAACTGTTTATTGTGTTTAATGCAAGCAGTAAGAGTCGTGGAAGGGAGACCAATTGTATTTCACGTTGAAATTAAATTATACGCGCTCTAATTTCACGGAATAAAAGCCGGGTTAACAAATATTGCCAAACAATACGTGATTTTAATTATAAGAAGACAGCGCATGATCAATTGTTGGCTCTCTATTTTAAACATCTGCTTAGAAATTATTATAATTGTATATTATTCAACGACGCTATAATGGATGTTTTTATTATTGAGGATGAAGCTTGCAACACGAGCGAGAGAAGCTAGCAAGGATTTTAATCCCGTGTAAATATCAACCATTATAGCGAGTTATACAGGGCCGCTCCGTGTGGGTGGGCAGATTATGCAAAGAATAATAGTATTTTTTTTTTTGCAAAATGGGTATATTTGGGAAGGATTATTATCCTACCAAACCAATATTTTTTCTATCATTGTAAAGGTGTTGATTACAACAAAGAATATATTGATTAAATCTCAAGATTATTGATTGCAAGAATGAATCCACCTCGGCGGTCGTGTGGATTGAGGCAGCGGACAATGCTCGAAGCGACCGTCACCGCTCGACTCTGAGGTTGTATATATATATATATGCAACTTAGCAAACTAAAACAACAAATTTAGTAACAAAAACAACTTAAAACAAATGTTCAAAATTACGACCATGTCTAGGAAACCGCTCCCGGTAAATTCTTTTTGCTCTCCTTATGATTCCAGTAGATTTACCAATTATTAGAATCATATCAATTAATTCGTTCTTCGTAAACATTTCAAAATGTTTTTTTGTTTACAAAATAAGTTAAATTAAGTAACAAACAAATGTATACTTTTTTGACATTAATTTAAGTTTTACTTTGTTACGTTTTTGTTTATTTTCACATAGCCACCTATAATATTTGTTTAAAAATTATTTCTAATATTTCTAAATTATCTCATTTTTCTCGAAATTTTTCAAATACATTAATAAAAAATAATACATCGTTGAAAAGAAAAAAAATGGCGGTTTCTATTTTATTAAAATAATTATAGGTTGCGATTTGAAAAATAAAAGTTGATAGTCGTATCTTGTAAACCTGACTTTATAAAAAATATCTACACCTGCCATCAAATAGTATATGTACAATAATAAAACTTTTATATGAGCCATTTTTCTATTACTTATA
Source organism: Harpalus rubripes (assembly GCA_963082715.1). Taxonomy (NCBI): domain Eukaryota; kingdom Metazoa; phylum Arthropoda; class Insecta; order Coleoptera; family Carabidae; genus Harpalus; species Harpalus rubripes. The sequence continues at coordinate 33,311,017 of OY720461.1, read as the reverse complement.
ATAAAAAAGTTAAAGGGGGGGGGGGCGTCTTCCCAGACTCACCCTGTATTTAATGAAAAAGAGTAGGTACTTTTAGTTACAAAAAATAATTTTTTAGTGTTTAATTCGTTTTACTGATGACAGAATGTATTAACAGGGGGGGGGGTCGTCTTCCCAGACTCACCCTGTATTTAATGAAAAAGAGTAGGTACTTTTAGTTACAAAAAATAATTTTTTAATGTTTAATTCGTTTTACTGATGACAGAATGTATTAACAGATGATTGTATTGAAATAGTTTAGAGATCAAAATTTGGTGTTAAATTGGATATTTTAGAGGTAAATTAAATTATTTACTAACTTATCACATTTTCTGGTGACCGTAAATGAATAAACATTATGTTCGTATTGAAATAATTTGGTAACCAGAATTTACTGTTTCGTCTCTTTATTTTATACGACTGCAAATACATGGAAGACAGTGCTATTGGTGCGAACTTGTCTCTTGTAGTTAAACAGTTACGTAAGTACGTAGTGCGCAAGCGCTTATTTTTATAGCGAGACTCTCGCGAGACTCTCGTGCGAGAACAAGATGAAACCCAAAAAAATGTGCAAGAACGAGAGCGAGATCGAGATTACAGATCCGAAAACGAGACGAGATCGATATTTTAAATTTCTCGTCTCGTCTCGCCTCGCTTGCATCACTATGCGTAATGTCATTATTTGTTCTTGTTCCATTTTCGATTATATTCGTCCGCAAAAATCAAGTAAACATAACCAAACAAATTGACATATCGCCAATGCTTTCGATCAGGTTGAAACTATCGGGATAAACTTAGTAATTATAATGTTTTATACGAAACTGTTCCAAATTTGTAATTACACTTGTAACAGATGTAGCAAAAACTATATATTTAATTTATTATACATATTATACACTGAGATACTGCAGGCGAGATATTTCTGTTCTTTTTCGAACTATTATGGTATCTTGTGATACAGAGTCTAGGTGTCTGCAGAATCAGTCGTATTACTATTCAATCAATGTAACTGTTTGTAACTTGAAATTCTATCAACAACCTTTACAATTCAATTCGTGTTACAAACTCCTGAAATCCAATTATTCATTTTATATTTATTTAGTACTTAAAACTCCAAAGTTTCGTACAATTATTGGCTGAGAGACCTTCTTACAGAGTTTAATGCGGTGAACATTGTTACATTATAAGATTAAACAAAGTCAGATAATTATTACGAAAATTTTAAATCAATATGCAAATAAAACTCCGAAACCAATTATAATAAAATTATGGTCGTGGGGACTGGGGTTGACTGAACGATAAATCTTATGAAAGAGTTTTCGATAAAAAACATTATTCCTTAATCGCATTATCATATTTTAATAGTCAATTAAGTCAGAGAGTGTTTGAAATATGGCTGCGGCAAACGCCAAGATTCCGAATCACGTAATTCGTCAAATTTCATTAAAAGAACAGCGACAAAGAAGAGAGAAAAAGTTTTGTAAAACACCAAAATGGACTCTGTTTCCACCATACGTAGATAATGATATTTACTTCATTTCAACATAACACAATGTAAATATGTGAAATAATTATCGCACACATGTTTTCATTCCAAAAAGAGAGAAAGGATATTCAGCAGTAATTGTAATAGTCACGAAATGCCTGAATTTTCAATTAAAAGACGTCAATAATTATGTAATTTTACGAAGAATTATTACCTCTCGCTAAGAGAGGTAATGGATTCATGCTAAAAATCGCATATCCATATTTTAGTGAATAAGAACGTTTTCAGGTCCCTAGAATCCGATTATAACATTTTTATGATAATGTCTCTATGTGTGTGTGGATGTGTGTGTGGATGTTGGATCCACGATTTCTTAAATACTATAAGACTAAAAACATTTTTAACTACGGATTCCTCAATCTAACAATAATGGGAAGAGTTGATTAAGTTTGGGTAACAATTGAACAACCGGAAGTAGTAGTTACAAGAAAAAAATCATCTAAATATTATTTATCGAAAATTTATGTAAATACTTATATTAAAGAACGTTATATTCTTTATTCGATAAATATAAATTCATTATTATATCTTCTATAGATTTAGAGATAAAGAAATGCATATAAAATAATTTGATGTAAAAAAATCTCAGATCAAACTACTTCAAGACAAGAAATTCAAATGTTTGTAATTGACACATAAATGTCACTGTCAAAAATATTTGTATGCCACTGTTAAAAATATTTGTACATAATTATGAAGACTATGAAAATAAAAAAAAGTCGACAACGCAAAAGAATATATGTAAAAAAGAATACAATACTATATTAAAGAACGTGTTTTATAAGACAAGTTTTTTTCGCACGCGTCAAAATTTAGAAAACGAGCGTTAGCGTCTTATAAAATGAGTTCTTTATACTATTTTTTATATTTTGCGCCTTCTACAATAACATTTACTTACTCAATTTGTGATTATATTTGTACATTTTCATGTAAATAATCTTCCCTAAATAATAATAAAAAAAAAAAATTTTCGACATTATATTATTAAAATGAATTGTCAATTAACTAAAAATAAATTAGGTAAAAGTGGGTTAAAGAAACGTCATCTAGTACCAACCGTCTAAAACACAAAATTGCGTATCGAAATGAAGGTCATTACGATACGCAATTGCGTATAAAAAAGGAATTTGCGAAAAAATGACGAATATAAAGAAAAAGAAAAGGAAAGTAGAAAAAGAAAATTTCAGGATATTGAATATAAAGAAAATGTATGTACGAGTATTGTACATAATTTATATTAAAATATCCCAGAGATTTTGCAAATATATGTGAGATTTATTTTGTAGTTAGATATGAATAACGTATTTATATTTAAAAATATTTTTCGTTTTATGCGTACAACCAGGTAAAATATCTGGTGAGAGTTTATGTGCTGGCCACATCAGATTTTATAAGTATTATGTTTAGTGATTCGCCAAACCAAATAACTTGGTTAGACAAAAAATTAACTTCACGTAAAATATTGAAAATGGGATTAAAGGACCAGAACGTGTAATTTATTTTGTATTCTAAGTAAAAAGGCTTGATGGTTCACGTAACACATGCTTTATTGGAAAAAACGGACGTTTTGGGCTTTAAGCAAATCCATTTTTACCTGTACATGAAATAATTTGGTTGGAAACAATTACATGAAAATTATTTAACAAAATACAAACTATTTCTTGCCTATTTACAATAATTGTACAAGTTGTTTCAGAAATTGTCACATAGCAATATTATGAATAAACTATTGGACTACATGGTCTACATATTACGTTGAAAAATTAAGTTTTCAGCATTCAACCAAACTGAATCATTTCTGAGTTGAAGAGATACTGAAGTGTGAAACTAGAAAGATAATTAATAAAACCATACATAGGGCAATTATTAGGTACGTTCTATCCGTGTCAGAAATATTCCTACTAGAATAAGAATATTCTTAAAGCAATAGAACGCTCAATAGCAAATAACTGTCAAGTAAAAAATAAATACGATAGAATAGTGGCAGTGGTTATGTGTTATTGTTAATTAACAACTAAAGACAACTTTGTATAATTATTTTGAATCTTCAAAATGTAGTTATGCAAATATTACAGAGATTATAATTATATAAAAATATATTAAATAATAAAAACGTAAAGGAGGTATTTTTGTTGAGCACAGTCTAATCTGAACATTCACAAATGTAACAGATTATGCGCGACAGTCGGCTAGTAAAATTTTGAATTTATCTCCACTCTATATATCTTCCTACCAGCGCTTCCAGCTCTGAAGTTGGAATGATTCGTAGGAATATTCAGATTTTTCTGACGCAAAAGAACGATCATTGAGGTTCTACTAGAAGACTTAGGAAGATTTCTGACACTGATAGAACGTACCAGTTATGTTATGGGGTCTCGTAGCCACGTGCCTGAGTGTCTGGTCGCGAATCTGGGGAACCGGGTTCGATCCTGATCGACGCCAAATATTTCGAATTTTAAATGGCACAAAATTAACCCCTGTGGTGCATTTTCCATGCCAGCAATGAGTGCCCATGAGGTGACGCCTGGTAAACGCCCGCACGGTACAAATATGTCATCATCATTACCGAAATCTGTGTACAAAGCAGATTGGCACACCCAGCAATGGATAATAAGCCGTTGTGATTTATTTATTTATTTTACACAAAATTAAAATATGTAGTATAGTAAGTCACAAATAATGCACATGAATTAGAAAAAAAATTGAAGCCGATCGTTACCAAACCTAAAAATTATTATAATTTATCAACAAAGCCCACAAGCTTCTTATTTCTGTAATTAAAAGAAAAAACTAGAATTTTAATTCCTTTATGAGTTTCCTAACAACTTAAGGTTTATAATTTTTCTCCAACATGAATATAAAATTCCTTCTCATTTACGCCTATAATACTCTATAGTGCTTTACTGCATTATGATAGTCGCTGTATGCAATAAATCCTCGGTGCACTCATTAAAAATCGCAAAGAATGCCATACATTTCCGCAGTGAGCCTATCTAAGTGGTGAGTAGCCAGTAAAAACCGCAGCGTGTGCCATGAGAAAGCATTCCACCCACATTCCGAACTTGGAATCTCAAATTCTTCAAATTTCTCAGATAGATCAACTCGTTCATGTTTAAATTAACTCCATTGGACTGTAACATTAACAGAAAACATAAAAATGATGGAATACATTTTAAGTTGGAAGTATCTACCTACGACTCCAAGCTCATAATGGTTCGGCCAGTGTACATTTTCAAAAAATTATAAAACCTACACAATGGTTAAAAATTTCTACAAAATTCTTTCGGCTACTTTAATTATAGACTTAAAACTTAAGGCTTGATTTACAATAGCGGTACAATGACGGTACAATGACGGTACAATAACGGTACAGTGACGGTATGTCAATTACACAAGGCATTTACATAAGACGGTACCACGACGGTACGAACACGAACATAAAAAAATCTGATGTGGCCAGCACATTACCTTCCGTCAGTTCTATGTATTTTGTACAAATTTCATACAGAAAGTTCCTTGCTAAAGATTATATTTCTTGTACTTTACCTTCCGGCAGTTGCATGTATTTTATACAAATTCCATACAGAAAATTTATAGCAAAAGATCCTATATTTCCGGTAAAATTATACGACAAACACACTATGTCAATTTCACTTGACACTGACATCTTTCAATCAAAATTTTCTTAATATAGTAGCTGTTTCCATAGCTATGGCTACTTTATGAAATTTAATTTCTTTATAATTTTTTAACTCTATATCCATTTAATATTAAGTATAAAATGTAGTCAAATCGTATAGAGAATAAAATATTATTTAATATTTATAATAACATTAAACGTGAAAAAATGATATTTAACATAGTTTTTTCAAGAAAAACTGTTAAAATCTTCAAATGAAGGTACTTCCGGTTGTCCAATTCTAACCAAAATCTAATCAGCTCTTCACATAGATGTAACGAAAAGAAATACGAAAGAATTATAATTTTTAGAATTGTAGTATGGAAGTTATCGCAGACGAAAATTTTGTTACATACACACACACACACGGACACACATACATACACACACACACGCACACACACACACACACACACACACACACACACACACACACACACACACACACACACACACACACACACACACACACATACAGACATCATCGTAAAAAGAGTAAAATCGTATTGTAGGGACCCTAAAACGTGCTTATTCATCAAAAACTCACCACTGAATTTTTTGACCAAAGACAATACCTTCCTTACCTAAAGGTGACGGAAGGTAAAAATACCATGACAATATAGTTTTGTCTTTTATGTATTATGACAGTTTGTGGCGCATATGTCATGTTTCTATCAAAAGTAGAATATGTCGTGCAATGTTTAAAAAAATTTCTCAAATACCGATAGCTATAACTGTCCCTAGTCTTGTCAAAGAAGAAGAAGAAAATGAGGAAAATCCAGAAAAATTTACAAAACGATACTATTTTTTATGTACTTTCTGTAATAATCTGTAATGTATATTTCACGTTTTTGTTATAATCAGAGAACTTTTGTTCAATAAATGTATATGTATAATGATTTCTCATTTCTAGCTCATTTTGACTACATTTTGGTTTAACTAAAAGACAAAAATGAAAAAGTCAAAAACATGTCAAAATAGTACGCTGTTACTATGATATACAATATTTTTTCAATAGAAACAAAACTATACTGTACCCTGGTCGTATCGCTAATGTAAATCAGTAAATATCACTGGGCCGTCATCGTACCGTCATCGTACTGAGAACGTAGATGTAAATGGGTCCATTAAAATACATTGGATCAAGAAGTATCGTACCGTTATTGTACCGTCATTGTACCGCTAATGTAAATCAAGCCTAAAAAACATCTTATGTGACCAACACAACACCTCCCGCTATTTAATTTTCATTAATTTAAATATACATACTTTCATATTTAGTTAACTAGAAACTGTATTAAAATCCATTCCATATAACCAGTGTTGTGACTGATCTAGATCATTTGATCTAAAACACTGATCTAATTAATTTAGTATGGTTTTTGATCTGATCTAGATCTTTTTATATATACAGATCTTGATCTGGATCTAGATCTAAGAACTATATAATCTATGATCTTAGAAAAAGATCAAATATACGGGAAACTTGAATAAACATGCAGAAGACGAAAATTATTTTTTTATGTACCCAACAGTTTAGGCCAAGAAAACAAAAAATACAAAAATTTGAAACCAGAAAATCCAAGAACAAATTAAATAAAAGTGTTGCAATTTATTTCTCACTTAAAAAATTCAATGGCTTATAATGATTGCCCGTTTGAGGCCTGTCTTAATTTATTACATTTCATCAATTCTAATGTTTAAAATTATTATTTTTGTTTCTGTTTGTACTTTATTCGTTAATTCAGCATTAATAAAACTACGTACCTTACCTATGTATCAAATGTTCTTCCTATGTGTAAGGCGTGGCTAAGTATATTCTTTGTAATGAATGTACTGTTTGTATTCCTATTTAATTAATTAGAAAAAAAAAAACGAATTTGAAAATCGTTACTGATCTTTTTATGATCTAAGAAAAACAGATCCCAAATTCCTGATCTGATCTGAAAAAAGATCCGGTCGCAGAAATTGACCTATGATCTGATCTAGAACACATTGATTGTAATGATCTTGATCTTGGTCTAGATCCTTTATAAATTGATCTGTCACAACACTGCATATAACTATGCTTCTATTTACTACTACTACTATTATTAATTTGAAATGATTAGTTCCTTGATAGTGTCATTTATCTGTCAGTTACATACATTTGAGGTATGAACTGTCTAATCAAGTAGTTGTGTTTGTTTAAAGCGCAGGCTCTGTGATTTAAATTATAGATAATTTTATAAATTTATCCATAAAATGCATACAAAAAGTATTAATGCAAACCAATAGAAAATTTAATAATCTTTAATTTTTATAATAACGTAAATATCGCAAAAATGACATTTGAAGGTATTTTTCGGAGGAAAACTATTTTGAGCTTCAATTAAAGTGCCATTTCCGGTTATCCGATTTACACCAAAATCTAATGGCTTCTTTCCATATTAGAATAAGGTATAAAAACAAGGTTTCAAAATTTTCTGAACGATAGCATTTGAGTTAGAGCGTTAACAGGATCCACACACACACACACACACACACACACACACACACACACACACACACACACACACACACACACACACACACACATACACACACACGCATACGCGCGCACACACACACGCGCCCACTCACACACACACACACACACACACACACGCACGCGCGCGCACACACACGCAGGCACACGGACACGCACACATACAAACACACGCGCACACGTCCATACAAACACACATACACACACACACACACACACACACACACACACACACACACACACACACACACACACACACACACACACACACACACGCGCGCGCGCGCGCGCGCGCACGCACGCACGCACTCAGACATCATCGTGAAAATGTTAAAATTGGATTCTAGGTGGTCATTTACTAAGGATAGCGGGAGGTAAAAATGTAAAAAAAAATAAGTATTTCGAACCAAGTTACGTACAAACGTAACGTGACGTACAACGTTTCTACGGTGCAAAACAAAATAAGCTTCGCAAATGATTTCTAATGTAAAGTGACATGTTACGTTTGTATGTAACTTGGTTTGCAAACTGCAAAATATATTTAAACTACTTTCATGAGAATTAAATAGTCTATAACTTACCTCTTTTGCGTTTAAAAAATAAAACTGTTAATAATAAAATATCATTAGAGCGCAAACTTCCTTTGAATGAGCTAGAAACATCATTCTGTGCAATTAACAAAGGTCTAGGTTTAATCCGCACTCTTTGAAATCAACTTCTTTTGTGGAATCCCGCCAAATAATAATCGTACCCGCTGTACATTAATCATGTTAGCTGTGCGAAAGACAGAAGAGTGCAGACAACTGAAGAATATAATTATTCCATTCAATCTTCAATGTGGTCTACTTAGTTTTCATGCTTTCCAAAACTAGTGAACTAGAAAAAGAGCAGACATAGACGCACAAGAAAAATTAGGGTGGTTTCATTTTTCATAATAAGTTTCTTTTGTACTTCTGAGTCTCGCCGGTATTTTCACTTCTGGTTAAACGGTATGTTAACGAAAAATATACAGTGCCGGATTACCCAATAGGCAGACTAGGCAATTGCCTATGGACCCCGCCCCCGCTACATTGGATTAAAATAATATTGATTTTGAAATAATGTTTTTATCTTCCGTCACCTTTAGGTAAGGAAGGTATTTATAGTATGAGTTTTTTTCATATGCTTTATGCAGGTTTGATTCGACTGAGTTACGGTTCTAGTCATACCGTATTCCGACGTAGTACGAAACTTCTCGGAATACGGTATGACTAGAACCGTAACTTAGTCGAATCAAGGAAGGTATTGTCTGGTCAAAAAATTCGATGATGAGTTTTTAATGAATAAGCACGTTTTAGGGTCCCTAGAATACGATTTTACTATTTTTACGATGACGTCTGTATGTATGTATGTATGGATGGATGGATTTATGTATGTATGAATGTGTGTGTGTGACGATTATTTCGGATCGCATAACTCCAATATTACCTTTCCAAAAATTATAATTTTTGCGTATTCCTTTTCTTTAGATCCATATGAAGAGCTGATTAGATTTTGGTTATAATTGGTCGACCGGAAGTACCCTAATATGAAGATTTTAACAGTTTTTCTTGAAAAAATGCTGATAAATATCAGTTTTTCACATTTATGGCTGATTTCTGATGGATTTAATTTACAAATTTAAATTTATAAATATAAATTGTACATATCTGCCTTTACTGGTTCATGATGAATTTAAGAAATTTATGATTTAGAATTTACATTTAAAATATCACCATATTTTATATTCTAAATGTAAATTTGTAAATACGTCCAATCATTTCACAGTATTTCAAACAACGATTTTTGGTGGGGAAAATGACAGTTGATGCATTTTAATTTTGATTTGACAAATAGATTCCGAAAATATGAATATATTATTAATATTATCTGTAGAAAAATACAGATTGATTATGATAAAAATGATAAATATCATATAACTGTCATCCCATTTGTGTCAAACCACGTGACACATTAGGCATTTCCGAAAATTCTACCGGTAGATACCGCATCTACCGATTGCGTTCAAAAACACGAGTGGTTAATAGTTACCGTGTTCGAAAATTGTACCATATCTACCAGATCCATCTACCGGATCCATGATTTGTGGATCGAGTAATTCAGCCGGTAAATGCGGTAAATGAAGAAACTAACCTTTAAAAAGTTAATGATGCCAAGCGTAGCGCGCGCTTTAAAAGTGAAAATGTGTTCAATATGAGAATCGGAAGTAGAATCTGTGTTCAGTTTGTTAACTACGTCAAATTTAAAATCTGTTTTAATCTTTCAAATATTTTTCATAGGTTATAAATCTACCCGGTTTACCACTTGCGTTCTTAAAATATCGATTCCGGTAACTGTAATCTGGTAAACAGCTGTTTACCGATATATACCGGTAACAGTTCACCGGTAGAATTTTCGAAAATGCCTAATATAAGTTGATTGGGCATATTTCATATCATTAAATTCACTATAAACCGGCAAGATAAATCGTAAATTTCAAATCTAAATTTGTAAATCTAAATTTATAAATTAAATCCATCATAAACCTGCCATTAATGTTATATTAAGAATATTTTATTCTCTATACGATTTGATTACATTTTATACTTCATATTCAATGGATATAGAGTTAAAAAATTATAAAGGAATTAAATTTCACAAAGCAGCCAGCTGTGCTATAAACATGGAAACATCTACTACATTAAGAAAAATTTAATTGACAAATGTCAGTGTCAAAGTGCAATTTACATAATATGTTTGAGTTATTTTACTGGAAATATATAGAATCTTGTAACAAACTTTCTGCATAGAGTTTGTACAAAATACATGGAACTGACTGAAGGTAATGTACTGAAAATATGGAATCATTTGGAAAAAAAACTTTCTGTGTGGAATTTATACAAATACATAGAACTGACGGAAGGTAATATGTTGGTCACATCAGATTTTTTATGACAAACAAAGAACCACGGTGCAAATATTTCATCATTACCGATATCTGTGTACAAAGCAGATTGGCAGTAATGGGTAATAAGCCATGATGATATATTTATTTATTTATTTATTTGAGAACCAGAATTTGCGGTATTAAATATTTTAAATACATCTCTGAATTCTGTTGCTAAGGTCATTTTAAATGCCTCTTGGTATTGAGTACAAGTCTAATCTTATGTAACGGAATACATAAGGGTCAGTTTCTTTTCAAATCAAATATAGGGAAATGTTTTCAAAAGAAACCACATCTATTAAATAATCGAAACGTCAACTTTCATTCGATAGTTATACTATAACAAAGCTGCAAGTCGGACGACGCTTGGAAACGGAATCGTCAATTTTTTTTTTTTTTTTTCATCATAATAATTCATTGGTCAGAACGTTCTGAACCTGTTCATAGGAGATGGTCACAACCGCTGCCATTTCTCGAACCTTAATTCTTTACTGATAACAGTTACATATCTTCCACTGCGAGGATTATCTTCAAAGATTTCAAGATTTCCCTCCCTCGAATGTTTTTATCTTTGCCCCCATTAAATATTCCCTCCGCCGTCTATGGTGAAGGCGCATGTTCATTACTCCGCGAATAATAATTATAAGTTTGAATAGGGTGAGACGTGTATATCCTCAATAACTTTTGCCACGTTAAAGTGGTACGACAGAGATAACTTCAGCTCCACCTAAAGTGAGAGAAAGATAGCTGTATTTGTGATTCATTATATCTAGGAAGTTGAAATAAGGACAGATAGAAGATCAAAGTTTATTAATAAGCAAATGAAACAAGTGACAATTCCAATCAAAACAAATAGTAAACAGTTTTTAACTCCCGCTATCCTTGGTAAGGGAGGTATAGGGATCGTGCTAAAAATCGCATATCGAGATTTTGGTAAATGAGCACGTTTTAAGGTCCCTAGAATCCAATTTTAACATTTTCACTATGATGCCTGTGTGTATGTATGTGTGTATGTGTGTGTGGATCCTCCACTCTAACTCAAATACTATCATTCACAAAATTTTGAAACCTCGTATTTCGAACTTTTTCTATAATGGAAAGAGCTCATTAGATTTTGGTGAAAATCGGCTGACCGGAATTGGCACTTTACTAGAAGCTCAAAATAGTTTTTCTTCGAAAAATACTTTTAAATGTTATTTTTTCGAGATTAATGTTATTATAAAAATCTGATGTGGCCAACACATAACCTCTCGCCAGATATTTTACCTGGTTGGATGCATAAAACGAAAAATATTTTTAATTACAAATACATATATTCATGTCTCACTACAAAATAATTCTCACATATATATGCAAAATCTATGGGATATTTTATTGTAAATTACGTACAATACATGCATTTTCTTTATATTCAATATCCTGAAATTTTCTTTTTCTACTTTCCTTTTCTTTTTCTTTATATTTGTAATTTTTTATATTCTTTTTTACGTATATTCTTTTTTTTTATTTTCATAATCTTCATGATGATGTACAAATATTTTTGACAGTGGCATACAAATATTTTTGACAGTGACATTTCAATTACAAACATTTGAATTTCTTGGCTTGAAGTAGTTTGATCCGAAATTTTTTACATCAAATTATTTTATATGCATTTCTTTATCTCTAAATCTATAGAAGATATAATAATGAATTTATATTTATCGAATAAAGAATTTAACGTTCTTTAATATAAGTATTTACATAAATTTTCGATAAATAATATTTAGATGATTTTTTTCTTGTAACTACTACTTCCGGTTGTTCAATTGTTACCAAAACTTAAACAACTCTTCCCGTTATTGTTAGATTGAGGAATCCGTAGTTAAAAATGTCTTAAGTTTTATAGTATTTGAGAAATCGTGGATCCAACATCCACACATCCACACACACACACATACATACGGACATCATCGTAAAAATGTTATAATCGGATTCTAGTAACTTTAAAACGTGCTTATTCACTAAAATCTGGATATGCGATTTTTAGCATGAATTCAATACCTCTCTTAGCGAAAGATAAAAATGAAAGATTATTAAATTTTCTATAGATTTGCATTAATACTTTTTCTATATATTTTATGGGCAAATTTATAAAATTATCTATAATTTAAATCCCAGCGTAGGCTTTAAACAAACAAAACGCAGTTATTCAAATGTATGTAATTGACAGATAAATGTCACTATCAAAGAACTAATCATTTCAAAATAATATTAGTAACGTTTTAAAAAGAAAAAAGTAAATAGAACAATAGAAAAGGAAATCAATACAGTTTCCAGCATAAGTAAATATGTAGGTATGTATTTAGATTAATAAAAATTAACGATTCACAAAAATGTTTAACTAATCCTCATTTTTGGATTAGTGAATGAATTCTATTCTATCCCGGTATTAAAATTTAATTTTCATTTTATTATAGCTCCGGTGGCTCAATGGTTAGAGCCACGCCTTATTAGCCATGAGTGCGCTCGGGGCTCTGGGTTCAAATCCCACTAAGGCATGGATGTGTGAGAATGTGAACCCACTCTGTAGTTGGGATTTAATCCTGTTGAGGAGTTTAAAAAAAGTTAGTTACTTGGATTAGATTAGACTATATTTTAAGAAATAAACTGTTAAAATTAGAGTAAAATTCACTAATCCAAAAATAAGAATCAGCTTAATCTTTTTTGTGACTCGGGCTGTAAATGGCGGGAGGTATTGTGTTGGCCACACCAAATTTTTTTATGTCAACATTTCAATTATAAAATAAATGGTTTATCTGCTTTTCAATCGGTAAATTGTGCTTACATATCCGTGTACATCGGTATAACAATACATTACAAAGCAAAAGCCGAAAGCTAGTCAAATTATTTGGTCAAGATAACATCGCAGTACATTAAAAGCGACCTTCGCAATTTGCTGACTGTTGTATACGTTCTATATCGGATCGTTATTAAAATTGATCTTAAGTATAAATTATTTCCATTTATTTACATATCAAACCAGTAGTTTAACATAGGATCTACAATGATAAGGTTAAATTAGGAAACTTTGCTATTATTTATTTATAGAACGATAATTATATTAAATTAATAGCTTTGTGACTGTCGAATGTGCGATTAAAAGGCAAAATATATTTATTGAATTTTACGGAATTCTCAATAAATGCTCTTTATGGAAATTTACAAGTTGATGTTGTTTACACAGACTTCGCTAAGGCATTCGATAGAGTTAATCATCAAATTCTTATAGAGAAATTAGTCAACAATTTTGATTTTTCTCTTAACTTAGCTAACTTTACTGTCATCATACTTAACCGCCAGAAATTTACGTGTCTCCTATAATGGTTTCTATTCACAGCCATTTATTGCCGCCTCTGCTGTACCTCAGGGTTCTAATCTTGGTCCTCTGTTGTTCAATTTATTTATTAATGACATAGTTACTTGCATAAATTACTCTCAATGCCTGCTCTATGCTGATGACTTAAAACTCTATGCAGTATTTAATACAGTTGACGATTGTTTATAACTCCAAAATGATATTAATAATCTTTTAACTTGGTCATTCCAGGCAAAATTGTTATTTAATACATCCAAATGTGATATTATGACATTTTCGATGAAAAAGTCTCCTATCATCCACAATTATGTAATGGATAGTTCTGAGTCATCTTTAGTTGCCGTAAAAAGGAATCTTGGGGTTCTATTTGATCCAAAATTCGATTTTTCTCCTCACATTAATGACACTGTTTCATACAGTTATAAAAACCTTGGATTTATTGTACGCAATTGTCGTGATTTTCAGAACTTAGCAACCCTTAAATCCCTTTTTAATTGCTTTGTGAGAGCAAAATTAGAATACTGCTTTCTTATTTCTTTATACAAAAACTCTGTAGCCCGATTGAAGCAATACAATGTAAATTTACCAGATATTGTTGGTATAAACTTAAACAAAGTGCTACTTATTCTGATTTTCATTATAGTTTGGCCTTATCTACTTTTAAAATGATTTCACTTGAAAACAGACGTATCATACAATCTTTCTTGTTTATTTACAAATTGCTAAACGACATTATAATAGATTCCAGTCTTTTTTTTCAATTAAACATTTTTGTTCCACGGTCACATCATCCTCGTTACAGGGTAATTTTTTATTATAAAACTCCTAGGACAAATTATGAATTCAAAAGTCCTATACGTCGTACATGTTTATTATTCAACCAATTTTGTAATAATCTTGTAGAAATTGATATTTTTTCCAATTCGATGTCAACCTTTAGATATAAGATATTGAAATATTTTACAAATCATTGTTAATTAGTTAAAATTTGATTCTACTCATTACTGTTTATGTACCATTGTATTTGTAATCTAAACAGTACTCTGTAATTGGGAACAAATATAACCAAGGTAGCTATGAAAAATAAATGCATGGCAAAACAAAAGTACATCCTTAGATAGCATGGTAGTTCTTGTTACAATTCGTTATCTGTTATCAGCAATTTTCCATGCAGTTTTAAAGTACGCACGTCGTACTGAAGATGCAATTAACAAGAGAAAATTTCCAAGCCATGATATTTTACGATTTTAAAAGTTCGCTTTCTCTAAAACAATGCATCGAAAAGCTTCAAGATACTTTTGGAAATAAAGCACCTAGTATCAGGTCTGTTCACAACTGGTACAATGAATTTAAATATCATCGAGTTTCTCTCCATGACGATTTCCGCGAAGATCAGTCAATTTCTGCAATTTCGTACAATCATTAAAGAAACCGTGTCACATACAAAATTATACGGGCTACTTTGGACATTGGAATGACCGCTATAAATAGAATTTTGCTCGATCATCTAAAAGGCAGGAAAGTTTGTTACCGTTGGATACCTCATAATTTAAATGATGGTCAAAAGCAACACCGTGTGGAATGGTGCATTAAAACATTGAAAAAGTACAACGAAGGTAAATCTAAAGCAGTGTATGATATTATAGCAGATGATGAATAATGGATGTATGTATTTAAATATGAAAAAAAATTTGGTGTGGCCAACACAATACCTCCCGCCATTTGCAGCCCGAGAGTTTATTTCTTAAAATATAGTCTAATCTAATCCAAGTAACAACCTTTTTTTATAAGAAATATTCGTTTTCCGGGAATGGACTGTATCATATTTTGAGTCAGAGCTCAACGTTTCGCCCGCAGTCGTATGGGGCATCTTCAGGAGCAAGGGGGATAGTACTGTCTTAAACAAGGTTACCCGACGTGTCAACCACGCTAGAGGCCGAGTTTAAGCAACAACAGGGGGAGACTCAGTTTACAAGGTTACCCGACGTGTAAACCACGCTAGAGGCCAAATAAACCAAGTGACGAAAGGAAGGCCGAGAAGACAGTTATATACTAATCTAAGGATACGGTAGAACCTTTTTTAAAACCCCTCAACAGGATTAAATCCCAATTACAGAGTGGGTTCAAATTTACACACATCCATGCCTTAGTGGGATTCGAACCCAGAGCCCTGACGGCATATAATAAAATGATTAAATTTGAAATACCGGGATAGAATAGAATTCACTAATCCAAAAATGAGGATTAGTTAAACATTTTTGTGAATCGTTAATTTTTATTAATCTAAATACATACCTACTTATTTACTTATGCTGTATTGAATTCCTTTTCTATTGTTCTATTTACTTTTTTCTTTTTAAAACGTTACTAATATTACTGTGAAATGATTAGTTCTTTGATAGTGACATTTATCTGTCAGTTACATACATTTGAATAACTGCGTTTTGTTTGTTTAAAGCGTAGCCTCTGAGATTTAAATTATAGATAATTTTATAAATTAATCCATAAAAAATATAGAATAGTTATTTATGATATGTGTTAAAAGTGACATTTTATTTTGTGAGAAGGAAATTTGGACGACGACGCGAAGCGGAGTGATCGAAACCTTCGAACAAAAGAAAATCACTTTTAACACGTATATCATACACTATTTTTTCTACAAACACTATTTTTTAATTTAAATTAGTATTTCTAACAATTTTTTGGAATTCACTTTTAACATTAGTGTCAAAAGTAATAATGATCTGTCACTTTTAACACTGGTGTCATAAAAATAACATTTTTAACGCTAAAAACAAACATTAAAAAGCCCACTTTTAATAGATTTGTAGAAACTATTAATGCAATAATGCAAATCTATAGTAAATTTAATAATATTTAATTTTTATAATAACATTAATCTCGAAAACATAACATTTAAAGGTATTTTTCGAGGAAAAACTGCTTTGGGCTGCTAGTAAAGTGCCATTTCCGGTTATCCGATTTTCACCAAAATCTAATGGGCTTTTTCCGTTACAATAAAAGTTGGAAATACAAGGTGTAAAAATTTTCTGAATGATAGTATTTAAGTTAGAGTGGAGGATCCACACACATATACATATATACATACAGACATCATCGTGAAAATGTTAAAATTGGATTCTAGAGACCTTAAAACGTGGTCATTTGCCAAAATCTTGATATGCGATTTTTAGCACGATCCCTATACCTCCCTTACCAAGGGTATCGGGAGGTAAAAACCATAATCAGCTCAGTGGGTCTTTCCAACAGACCCCAATCCTGTCAACGTAAAACGAGTTCGAAGTGTTGGTACAAAAATGATTGCCTCCTTTTTCTCAAAATCCGGGCCTACTGTCAATATTGCATTAGGAGATAGGAAAACAGTAGTTAACAAATCCCTGGTTTAAACTATATTGTAAGTAAATTGGAAAATATATTGTGGTCTCTCTCCTGGTATAAAATGACTCAAGCATTCTCTAATTTTCCCATCTGGAAAATAAATTTTCCATAAGATGAATTCAAGCGCCGTTAAACAGTAGCAGTAACCTTGTAAATAATAAATTCCCTAGCTGAATTATCTTCATTTTACGCAGCCATATGATGGTGAAACAAGTTGTCAGAACAAAAAAGAAAACTTAAAAAATAAAAACCCTGTGTACATACAAGCGTGATATGGGATAATACTGGTTTAAAAAATTCACGAGCTTTCTGCTCATAATGTTGACAAGGCTGAATACTTCTCTACGCAGCTAATCCAGCGGCAACTCGTCAAGAGTGCTAGTTTATTGACAAATACTTTTTATACTAGTAACTTTAACGCACAGCTGGGCATTTTTAATTACACTGCACTTAGGATAAAATAACAATGGAGTCTAAAGAGGGATTTGTAATAATGTAACGATACAAATAATATAACGCAAAATTGGTAGCAAAAGTTTTAATAGATAAAAACATAAATCGTCTAAAAAATTACATTTACCGTTTAAATTTGTTTTTTACCTCCCGCTACTCTTGGTAAGGGAGGTATAGGGATCGTGCTAAAAATCGCATATCGAGATTTTGGTAAACGACGACGTTTTAAGGTCTCTAGAAACCAATTATAACATTTTCACGATGATGTCTGTGTGTGTGTGTGTGTGTGTGTGTGTGTGTGTGTGTATGTGTGTGTGTGTGTGTGTGTGTGTGTGTGTGTGTGTGTGTGTGTGTGCGTGTGTGTGTGTGTGTGTGTGTGTGTGTGTGTGTGTGTGTGTGTGTGTGTGTGTGTGTGTGTGTGTGTGTGTGTGTGTGTGTGTGTGTGTATGTGTGTGTGTATGTGTGTGTGTGTGTGTGTGTGTGTGTGTGTGTGTGTGTGTGGATCGCCCCCTCTAAAGTATCATTCACAACAAAAAAATTAACGTAGCGGTAGAATTAGTGGCAGTGGTAGTGGCCTGGGTAAAAGATTGAATGCGTTATAGCAAATGTATTCGTTCACATCCAAAAATTAAGAAAATTAGTAGTAGCGCAGTGGCAATGGCAGCGGTAGGAGTTTGCAATCTCCAAACTTCTACGTTGCCACTACGCTACCGCTTAATTTTCTTGACAGTTTTGACGTTTATTGACATCTGATTTCTGATTTCATGAGATAAAATGAGCAATAGAAAAAGGATCATTTTCTGGTGTACCTCAGACGTTGCGCTATATAAACAAACACTTATTAATAAACTATGCACAATTAAAAGTGAACGCGTAACTTACCATTTTCGCTTATTTCAAAGGCAATTTGTGCCCACGCATTTTCTTTTTTGAAATAATTTTAAATTTCCTTATCTCACACAATGGAGTGCTTGTAGATAAGTGTAATTAATAAGTCATCATCTATGTCAGTTGCTTTTTGTGAAAAATAAAATGACAGCTGTAACTGTCAACCTTGCACCCTAGTAATTTATAATAAAAAATTCCTAGAAACTATAATTTCAATAATTTTTCATTGTGAACGGAAATAAGTTTTACTATAAATTTCTTACGCTACCGATGCCACTAATTCTTACACTACCGCTAATTTCTTTTATTCTGAATGGGCCTTAAACTCGAATACTATCATTCAGAAAATTGTGAAACATTGTATTTCGAACTTTTTCTGTAATGGAAAGAGCCCATTAGATTTTGGTGAAAATCGGATAACCGGAAATGGACTTTACTAGAAGCTCAAAATAGTATCCCAATTACAGAATGGGTTCAAACACATCCATGCCTTAGTGGGATTCGAACCCAGAGCCCCGAGGGCACTCATGACATGAGGCGTTGCTCTAACCATTGAGCCACTGGAGCTATAATAAAATGAAGATTAAATTTTAAATACCGGGATAGAATAGAATTTACTAATCCAAAAATGAGGATTAGCTTAAACTTTTTTGTGAATCGTTAATTTTTATTAATCTAAATACATACCTACATATTTACTTATGCTGGAAACCGTATTGAATTATTTTTTTATTGTTCTATTTACTTTTTTCTTTTTCAAATGTTTGAATAACTGCGTTTTGTTTGTTTAAAGCGTAGGATCTGGGATTTAAATTATAGATAATTTTATAAATTTATCCATAAAATTATAGAAAAATCTGATGTGGCCAGCACATAACCTCTCGCCAGATATTTTACCTGGTTGTACGCATTAAACGAAAATATTTTTAAATACAAATACATATATTCATGGCTCACTACAAAATAATTCTCACATATATTTGAAAAATCTATGGGATATTTTAATATAAATTGTGTACAATACATAAATTTTCTTTATATTCAATATCTTGAAATTTTCTTTTTCTCCTTTCCTTTTCTTTTTCTTTATATTCGTTATTTTTTGCAAATTCCTTTTATATTCTTTTTTACGTATATTCTTTTGCGTTGTTGACTTTTTTTTTTATTTTCATAATCTTCATAATGATGTACAAATATTTTTGACAGTGACATACAAATATTTTTGACAGTGACATTTATGTATCAATTACAAACATTTGAATTTCTTCCCTTGAAGTAGTTTGATCTGAGAATTGTTACATCAAATTATTTTATATGCATTTCTTTATCTCTACCTCTATAGAAGATAAAATAATGAATTTATATTTTTCTAATAAAGAATTTAACGTTCTTTAATATGTGTTTACATAAATTTTCGATAAATAATATTTAGATGATTTTTTTGTTGTAACTACTACTTCCGGTTGTGCAATTGTTACCAAAACTTAAACAACTCTTCCCATTATTGTTAGATAGAGGAATCCGTAATTAAAAATGTCTTTAGTCTTATAGTATTTAAGAAATCGTGGATCCAACATCCACACACACATCCACACACACATACGGACATCATCGTAAAAATGTTTTAATCGGATTCTAGGGACCTTAAAACATGCTTATTCACTAAAATCTGGATATGCGATTTTTAGCATGAATCCAATACCTCTCTTGGCGAGAGGTAAAAAGTATTAATTCATAGCTATAGAAAATTTAATAATTTTTAATTTTTAAAATAACATTAATCTCGAAAAAATAACATTTAAAGGTATTTTTCGAAGAAAAACTATTTTGAGCTTCTAGTAAAGTGCCATTTCCGGTTATCCGATTTACACCAAAATCTAATGGGCTCTTTCCATTACAGAAATTTTCTGAATGACAGTATTTGAGTTAGAGTGGAGGATCCACACATACATACACACACATACACACGTACACATACATACATACACTCATGCACACATATACACATACACATACACATAGACATCATCGTTAAAAGGTTAAAATTGGATTCTGGGGACCTTAAAACGTGGTCATTTACCAAAATCTCGATTTTCGATTTTTAGCACGATCCCTATACCTCCCTTACCAAGGGTAGCAGGAGGTAAAAATGTCAGTCAGTATTAGTACAAGACTCTACTATTACAGCTCGATGGGATAAAATAAATTGTTAGCGCTATCTATACTTTAGAATGACAGTGATTCAGTGCAATATAATTAGAATATAGATCACTATATTTATGTAAATATGTATGTCTTTTGTTATCTGTTTAAAATTAAAACTTTTGTGTAATTATCTTTAAGGTGGCTTTAGACGATCAAATATTTACTTCAATTTTTTCAACTTCGTATTGTTCAATACGATTCCGAAACTTTACGATGTTCAAACCATTTGATCAAAAAAATCCAACTTAGGGCATGTTCTAAATATCAAGGTCAATTACTTCAAATTTTATTTACTACTTGGGATTATATTATCCTAGATTGCATGCGTTGTATTTTGTAATGTTGCCATTAAGTCTTTTTGACAAGTTCCATCTTTGCTCGTCAAATGCACAAATCAAATATGCCAAAATAAACTTGAAATTATGTATATGTATTTGAAAATATCAGTGCTACCAATCTACATTTTCAATCTGTTACTATGGTATGCCTACTTGTAAGCAAAAAATGTTCATAGAATTTAAACGTGTAAAATGAAACCATTTGATCAAAAATTATTTTGTAAGCATTTGACAAATAAAAAGTTCAATTTATTTGATCGTTTAAAGCCACCTATAATAAATATGATATATTTACACTTGTATATACGTGTTATTTGTTGTAAATTTGTATTATCTTTTAGGTAAACATTTTTATGATACCAATACCAGTGTTTAGCATTTATGTTGATTTTCGAAATAAGGGCCAGTTGCATAAAACGTGGTTAGTTGATCATGTGTTTAACTACACATTGTAACCATGGATACGTTTCAAAAATACATTGGAAAAGAAGCCTTGTCAAAGTTAACAACGTGATTAAAGTTAACAATGCTTTTTGCAACTGGGCTTAAGTCTTTTGCATGCTTAACGATGCTATAATAGTATATTAAAGAACGTGTTTTATAAGACCTGTTTTTTTCGCACGCGTCAAAATTCAGAAAACGAGCGTTATCGAGTTTTCTAATTGACAAGTGCGAAAGAAAGTCTTATAAAATGAGTTCTTTATACTATTTTTTATATTTTGCGCCTTCTACAATAACATTTACTTACTCAATTTGTGATTATATTTGTAACCATTTGTACATTTTCATGTAAATAATCTTCCCTAAATAAAAAAAAATAATAAATTCGACATTATACAAGGTGGTGGCGGTTAGGGGTGAACATAGGGATTTAACATGGGATTTTAGTTTTTTGCAATTTCCTGCTCTCCTGTTCTTTTTACGGCAAAAACTATAGAGTACAAAATTGTTCAGAATTAAAAATTGCATACTAAAATGTATTTAGATTTATTATTATGTTTTTGGTTTCTTCACAATTTTTAAAAGAAATTTCAAAATTTCTGTTATTTTGTAGCAATAGCCATGGAATTTTTTTTTCTGGTTGTCAAAAATTATTTATGCACGTCAACCATGCGTTAATCTAACTTAAAAATGAATTAAAAACAAACAACTTTTAATTTTAATACGCATTTTTTATTAGGTACCTATACCATTTAATAATAAACCAATTCCAAATAAAATTTTGATTTATTATAGGCAATACCATATCTTCATTCGCTTCGTTATAACGTCTTCTATTATTATTATTTCCTTCATTACCTTCGTTCACAGCTACACTAGCTGTGTTCTCGTGTGTTCTCAATGTTTTTAACAAGTTTAGAAATTATTGCTATAATAGGAATTGGTGTATTTTCATACTTTATGGAAAACAAATCACGTACCTATTCTTCTAAAACTATTTCCACCATAATAATTTTTTATAATGAAAACTCGTTCTTTATTAGAATAAACATTCATTATTAAATTAACTTTTTATTAGAGAAAATTTCGAAAATTTGACAGAAATTGAATGACATTATTATGTTTAAACATTTGAGTTACTCAAATTTTGAAATTTCTTTTTAAAATTGTGAAGAAACCAAAAACATAATAATAAATGTAAATACATTTTTGTATGCAATTTTTAATTCTGAACAATTTTGTACTCTACAGTTTTTGCCGTAAAATCAACAGGAGAGCAGACAATTGCAAAAAAACTAAAATCCCATGTTAAATCCCTATGTTCACCCCTAACCGCCGCCAGCCTGTATTATTGAAATGAATTGCCAATTAACTAAAAAAAAATTAGGTAAAAATGGGTTAAAGAAACGTTATCGAAACGGAGGTCATTACGATACGCAATTGCGTATTGTAATGACTTCATTATGAACGCAAAATATAAAAAAATCATATTTTAGTTTCGTATTTATTGATCACTTCTACATATGAATACATGATTTGGACGCCCCGGAATCGAACCGCTGCCTGCATATTAAACAATTAAAACTTTTGAGTTGTACCCGGCGCCAACAGTGCGCGTCGGGTGCTGTCAGTGCTACCAACTTTAATTAGTTAGTCAATAAAGTTACACGCGTGACTTGCGCGCGAGACAGTGCAGAATGCCAAAATATCAGTTAAAATTCCCAAAACTTGGCTCTGCTTGTCTTCAGATTTACTGCAAGAACTAAATGATTATCTTGGGAAACTTAGGAAGTATATGTTTTTGGATCGATGGACGAATTCCGCAAACAGCAAGAAATAGGATAGGCATTTCGAACAGATTTTAAAGTTTTATAGGCGGTGTGCACAAAAGTAGTCAGCGCCGACAACGGACAAAAATGAAAAAAATGGTTACTCATTGAAACATAGCAAGGTTATGTTTTATGTCAGAATAATTTTGCAATTTCTATTTTAAAAAATCTGATGTGGCCAGCACATTACCTTCCGTCAGTTCTATGTATTTTGTACAAATTTCATACGGAAAGTTCCTTGCTAAATTAAATATTCTATTTCTTGTGCATTACCTTCCGGCAGTTGCATGTATTTTATGCAAATTTCATACAGAAAATTATTATTTTGTGACGTTTTCTATATACAGTGTAATGTATCTGCAAAAATAAAAGATTTATTATTATTATTATTATTTCTTGTACATTACCTTAAAGCAGTTGTATGTATTTTATACAAATTCCATACAGAAAGCAAAAGATCCTATACCTATTTCCAGTAAAATTATAAGACAAACACACTATGTCAATTTCACTTGACACTGACATCTTTCAATCAAAATTTTCTTAATATAGTAGCTATTTCCACAACTATGGCTACTTTATGAAATTTAATTTCTTTATAATTTTTGAACTCTATATCCATTTAATATCAGGTATAAAATGCAATCAAATCGTATAGAAAATAAAATATTCTTTAATATTTATAATAACATTAAATGTGAAAAAATGATATTTAACATAGTTTTTTCAAGAAAAACTGTTAAAATCTTCAAATGAGGGTACTTCCGGTTGTCCAATTCTAACCAAAATCTAATCAGCTCTTCACATGGATGTAACGAAGAGAAATACGAAAGAATTATAATTTTTAGAATTGTAGTATGGAAGTTATCGTAGACGAAAATTTTGTTACACACACACACACACACACACACACACACACACACACACACACACACACACACACACTCACTCACACACACGGACACACATACATACATACATACATACACACACACGCACACACACACACACACACACACACACACACACACACACACACACACACACACACACACACACACACACACACACATATATATACAGACATCATCGTAAAAATAGTAAAATCGTATTCTAGGGACCCTAAAACGTGCTTATTCATCAAAAACTCACCACCGAATGCGAATAATAGGACGTCAAATATTATGTGATGCAGTGGGGGATGTAATGATTCTTACAAAATTACCGATTGAAGTATAAAATTTTATAAATTTCCTAGAAGATTATATGAGGAATAGATGTTTAAGAAAATAACTTTTCAACAGATATCCTTCTACTAACATAAAAATTCCTTTAGGTATACATATTTTATCATTGTAAAAGATACTTATCGTATGAATCAAAGTCCAACAATGGTCGTCTGATTGCAATAATGAATTATATAAAAATGTGTTTCTTAAGTTAATATTTCAACAAGATATAATACAAGAAGCAGAAAATTGTCTTAAAATGGTATAATACTTGCAGTTGTATGAAATAGAAGGCTATTTTTACATAATTCGTCTATTTATTATAGATTTTATACATGTAATGTTAATGTTAAAGATAGAAATTCACATGGTTCATATTTTTCGTGTATTTTCTTTTCCGAGCTTGTACAACTGATTCCATTTAGAGCCTGGTATATTTTCAATGAAGAATATTCTTCATTTATTGCGAATATAAAAGAAAGATGCTGACATACACTGATATCGTGATATGTAGAAATTTTCTTCTTTCCAATCATTCAAGTTTTCCAACTTTTTAATTTCAATTTCCATGTATTGTGCATCTTGTAACATTTAACTAATATTATAAATTATAATATAAATTTAAATACGATAAAATGGTGTACAAAAATCACACATATTATGAGAAAAATTATATTTTCTACCACAGTACCTTCGCTGGTATTTTGACTTTTTTGATTGTCACATCATATATATAGAATTTTAAATATTTTCTCTACTCATTTCAATATACTATGATGTATAATATTCATACACAATTGCAACAACTCAAAATAAAATTGTAAATTGTATCACTTTCTCGAAATGTCAAAATTGATTCGGTAAACAAATATGCCAATGTAGCCGTTAGAGGCGCTGGCACTCAAAATGTGCACATCGCCTATAGCTTGTATCTGTATAGTTGTATAAACTATTATTCACGAAAGATGACTATTCAAGGCCATTTGTAAGCCGTCTGATATAATATTACTTGCAGATAACTTCATTGTATTTCGTATGCATAGGAGTGCAACATGAAATATTTATGGAAACATTTTAACTGAAAAAGTAAGAGTAATTTATTTGAAAATTATGTTTCTTTCTAAATAATGCATTTCTGAAAGATTTATGTTCTTCATTTATGTTTTTGCAAAATTCAAAAACATAGACTGAACTATAAATCAAGGAATAGTAATTTGATTTAAACAGCAACGCCACTGGGTAAATATTAGCACAGAGGGTAGTGTAGTAGATAATTAGGTATCTGTAATTCTACGACATACGTCATTATTATTTATAGTGTGTTAGAAAGTAATGCCACTATTTACGTATATCTGTCACACCACATAAATTATATAAACATAGATCAAATAATCTTTCTCTTTCTAATACAAAATGTTGCTTGCTACTGCTGTAAAGTGATGTGTATTATTTCTTCGAACAAATGACCTTGAATAGTCATCTTTCGTGAATAATAATATACGTTGAGTATTAAACGTGGTCTACCTATATCTATCTCTCTCTTCACTCAACTATTACATTATGGGTGACGTGTTTCCTTCTTTAAACTCATTACATATTATACTTTGTGGTTTTGTTACAACCATAACAATGATTTGTCAGCTGATGATAAGTTCTAAAAAAATAATACCAAAACACAAACGTCTGAGTATTTGAAGGTACAAAATAAAATTGTAAATTGTATCACTTTCTCGACATGTCAAAATTGATTCGGTAACCAAAAATGCCAATGTAGCCGTTAGAGGCGCTGACCTTCAAAATGTGCACATCGCCTATAATCATTTTTTATTTGCCACTTAGAAAATAAGGGTAGATTGGTCGCGAACTTTTCAATTCACCCTTGTAAATGGAGTGGTTCATTTATCTCAGAGTTACCCTATATCAAAACTTCTCCATAAAGTCACTACCCCAACAAGCCATTCATTTTCCGGCAACAAACCACCCCCTCACAAAAGATAATCACCAATAATACAACGATATTTAGCATTTAGCCTCTTTTAGGGCATCCGTTTATTATTAAAAACATAAATACCGTTTCCAGCTCTTAACACCACTGATCGTTAGGCAGGCGTCATAAGCGTCGAATGGTTTGGGGTCTGTGGGCAAACACCCCAGTTCATGTCGGTAAACTAGTACGCGTTTATTCCGGCCAATAAGCCAAATAAACGAAACTCGGTTGCGTTTGCTCGCCCCCGATACATTGGAGAGAGACAGAAATAGGTTTAGAGAAAGATAAAATATACTAGGGAGGGTATCGTTATTTAAAAGATCGCAGTTTAAATATGGAATAATAGTCAGGGAAATATCTTGTATTTTATCGAAAATAATACGAATATTTTTTTAAATATTAAATTAAAGGATTTTTTGCCTCATTATTAAACATATAGTGGGTCGTTCTTCTGATTGTATTCTTCCTTTTTACCGCACGTCATACCGTAGGTAAGGGTAATGTAATCGTGCCAAAAATTCGATGGTGAGTTTTCAGTAAATAAGCACGAATTAGGGTCCCCACAACACGTTTTTACTATTTTTACGATGATGTCTGTGTGTGACGATTTTTTCGTCCACGATAACTCTTACAACAAACTTCCAAATATATCTTTTTTCCGTATTTAACCTTACTGCATTCATATAACGAGTTGATTAGATTTTGAGTAAAATTGGATAAATGGAAGTGATACTTTACTTGAAGCCCATAACAGTCTGAACAGATTCTCGTGAAAATTATATTATGATATACTCCAAAACTTGTCAAATTTAGTATTTACGACATTTATATGACAGGGAACAACATATTAGATTTAGGATAATTGATAAACCGGAAGTGATACTTTATTTGAAGCTCTGAACAGATTTACGTGAAAAATATATTGATACAATCGAAAACTTTTCAAACTTGATAATTAAGACTTTTATATTAATAAGAATGACATGTTAGATTTTTTCTAAAATTGATAAATCGGAAGTTATACTTTACTTGAAGCTCTGAACAGATTTTTGTGAAAAATATATTATGATATGTCCCAAAACTTGTCAAATTTTGTATTTAAGACTTTTATATAACGGGAAGCAACGTATTAGATTTTGGCTAAAATTGATAAACCGGAAGTGATACTTTATTTGAAGCTCTGAACAGATTTTCGTGAAAAATAAATTGATACAATCCAAAACTTTTCAAATTTGGTATTTAAGATTTTTATATTAATGAGAACGACATATTAGATGTTTTATAAAATTGATAAGCCGGAAGTACTAGATACTTTACATGAAGGTATAAACAGATATTCTTGAAAAAATATAATAAAACATGATCCAAAACTTCTCAAATTTGGTATTTAAAACAAGTGTATAATTTGAAAAAACATTAGATTTTGGCTATACCTATATGATAAACCGAAAGTGGTACTCAATTTAGAGCTCTGAATAGATTTTCGAGGAAAAACATAATATAATTTTCACAAATCCGTCTTCGTTTATATATTTAATATATTTGATGGTAACTTTAAGTTACAGAAATTTCACTGTTGCATTACACCAAAACAGTCTTCTCTCATAATATAATATAATCCCAAATTTGGTATTACAGACTTTTATATTTATTGGAACAACAAATTAGATTTTGTTTATGAACGATCAACCGGAAGTGATACTTTAAAATTCATTACCATTTCAAACATGGAATTGACGGGAGGTCATATGTTGGCCATATCAGATTTTTTGCGTTTGTTCTTGCATGATTGCAGGGTCCGCATATTTGCATTGTTCGCTAAATTTGTCTCGGTCCAAGGTGTCTTCCTATATTAACTAGGACGACGAAGACGCATCTTCTCCAGATATAACCCTACATTAGTGATGGGCCGTTCAATTTTGGACCGCTCCCTAGAGTGTGCCGTTCAATATGAGTCGTTCACTTGAACGACTCTTTTCAAACGCTCAAGCGCTCTTCATGTTTGCTGTGACTACTGTACTCACTTCCGCGAGTATCGTATATTTTGAACGATTCGTAGCGTAGAGCGTAGCAGTAGCTCAGCTCTATTCCCTGTTCTGTGCTGTATTTGGTGCAACTGTGCTACTGTACTATTTACTGAGCGGCAGTGAGCGGTGAGTTATAAATGCATGGCAAAACAAAAGTACATCCTTAGATAGCATGGCAGTTCGTGTTACAATTCGTTATCTGTTATCAGTAATTTTCCATGCAGTTTTAAAGTACGCACGTCGTACTGAAAATGCAGTTAACAAGAGAAAATGCCTAGCCATGATATTTTACGATTTTAAAAGTTCGCTCTCCCCAAAACAATGCATCAAAAAGCTTCGGGATGCTTTTGGAAATAAAGCATCTAGTATCAGGTATGTTCACAGCTGGTACAATGAATTTAAATATCATCGAGTTTCTCTCAATGACGATTTACGCGATGATCAGCCAATTTCTGGAGTTACGGATGAAAACATATAAACCTCTTCTGCGTTGTTTTTATTTCTACTTGTCTCCTGTTTATTTCTTCTGAGTAATATCAATTTCTTTTATAAAACATTTCTCATGTTTTCTCTCATCTGGTGAGAAGTTCCGTATTTCTTTTTTTTTCGATAATTGATAATACATGTTTACCTGAAATGTGAGTGAATATCACCTCACGGAATCCCCCCCTCCTTTACCCTCTGATCAACTCTTGAATATCCCCCACCCCCTCTTGTATAAAAGAGCATTTATTGGGTCTGAGCTTAGCTTAAATTGGAATAAGCACTTTGATTGCTCATGTAGAGATGTTGAGTACTGCATGATTTGAGCCTCCGCCCGGTATTGATTTCGAGGCGATACCTGCCCTCAGACGTCCTCAAACAGTTGGCTTGGGGGACACAAGATCAAAAGGACCTCAGACCTCAACATGTGCTAGGTGAAGTAGAATTTATTTAATTGTAACTCGTTATCGCTAAAAAAAGTTAGCAGACTTTACCAATAAGGAAACTTTTAAATTATAATTTAAAAGTGAAGCAAAATACAATAATAACAACTCTATGACACTTTCAATTCTCTCAATGAAAATAATTTTAAAATCTTACATATTAAAAATAAAAGTAAGTAAAGAATTAAAAATACAAAAATTAGAACAAGCAGCGGCATCTCTGAACGAAAAAAACCCAATAAAATTTTACCTCCTCTATTGCAACTTCTTCTTATTACTACTAATCATTTATTGATTAATATACAAGGTGTTAATTTTAAATGGGCCACCATTGCTATCTCGAGATCTATAGGAGCTACAAAGATGGTTAAATGGGCAAACAATTTATATTTCACAAGACAAATTTAAATAAAAGAAAAATTATATTATTGGGCACGTGGTTCTCAAAATACGGGACATAACTTTTTAATTTTAAATGAGAACATATATTTTTTATTTGCTCATTTGTTAGAGAATTTAATTCAAAATTCAGTGATATCGAATTTATATACCCTTACATAACGATTTTTTGAGAAAAATGCATGTAAAGTTTTATACTAATTTGATTAAAATATGACTATAAATAAGAGTGCCACGAATGGAAAAAATCTGATGTAGACACCACACGACTTCCTTGTACGCAAGACCAATATGAAGTATAAACCCAATTATAAAATTGCACGTATTTGGCGTAATTTGACAAATTACAAAAACCAAAAAGTATAAAAGTTTTAAATTACACATCTCGCTTATACAAAGGGCTAATTTAATAATACTTGATTTGCTAGACGCAGAATTTAATTCTGTAAATTAAGAATTTATATCTAAAATCAAAATGAAACCATTTTATTCAAGATAAACTGTTAACACCTTCAGGTAATATATCACTTCCGGTTAGCCTGTTTAATCAAAATCTACTATGTTACTCCAATTGATATAAAAGTCTTATATAACAAATTTGAAAAGTTTTGGATTATATTTTAAAATAGTTTTTCATTAAAATCTGTTATAGGCTTCAAATAAAGTACCATTTCTGGGAATTATGTAATGTCCAAAAAGAGAAGTGCACAACTAGATGTTATAGCAGTCCTAAATACAGAATTTCAACTTACTGTTTTTGAGTTATGCGAGATACGTACGTACGTATAGACGTCACGACGAAATTAGTCAAACTGGATTCAGAGATGGTCAAAATTGATATTTCCGTTGAAATCTGAAAATCGAAATTTTTCGCTATTACAATACTTCATTTACTTTTTACAAGGAAGTAAAAAGTGCCAGCCACTGATTTAGGTGGCGGTCTCACTGGTAAAGTTGTGTCGTGTAGTGTAGTATCGACTCATGCCGTGCCGTTTAAAAACTGATGGTCCGGTTTCATTGGTCGGGTTGCATACATTATTATTTGGTGTCGAGTAAATCTAAATATATTATCTAAAATAGTAAATTAATTTCACTCGTGCTCCGCTCTTTCTCAAAAACATTTGTTGTTTTCATTTTCACGAATACTTCTGTTTGTCAATGCCAAGTCAAATGAAATTTGAATGACATCAACCAAATTAAGAGGTTATGTACATTTACGCAGGTGTCAAGGCATCGAGTAAAAATCAAACCAACTTGAAAATCAAATAAGTCGACAGCACTCGATAGAAAACGATGGCCCAATGTGACACAAGCTATTAGAATACACGTTTTTGAAATATATACGACAGTAAACGATTGATAGTACTTGGTCAGTGAGACCGCCGCCTTACTTTTCGTGTAATAACTTCAAAAAAGTTTCAATGTAAAATTCAAAGGACAGGCAAAGTTTTCATATTAAATAATGGTGTATGGTGCAATTTCAAAAGCGGGCGTACCCTGACAGTTCATTGGACGCGAATTACTTGATTTCATCAATTTACATCATGTAAACATTGTAAACGAAGGGATTAAGTTTTGGTATGACCCAGCTTTAAGCAACTATGCCCGAACAACAACGCACTCAAATTTACAAGTACTTTTTCAAGTATTTGGTACTTTCAAGTACTTTAGAAACTAACAAAGTACTTGTATAGTATGACTAGAGAATGAAAGTTGACGTTTATATTATTTAATAGACGTGGTTTCTTTTGAAAACATTTCCATATATTTGATTTGAAAGGAAACTGACCCTTATGTATTCTGTTACAGAAGATTAGAATTGTACTCAATACCAGGAGGCATTTAAAATGACCTTAGCAACAGGATTCTGGGATGTATTTAAAAAATTTAATACCGCAAATTCTAGTTCCTTCGTTTTAGGTGTAAGCAACCCTCGAGTCGCAATTACTGTTAGAGGAAATTAGAAATAATCCTATTTCATAGAACTGCCAAACTAAATAGTTTAAAGATCAAAATATTTTGTTATAATTAACATAAACGAAAAATGTTTAAAATATTTTAAGTTACCCTACTCAGCCATCTATTTTCAGCCAGACATAGTAATGTATTTCTGCGCTTTCCTAGTCCAGTATATCCTAAATATTTCGTACAATTCTATTCTTCTCTATAAAATAATTTAAACGTCAACTTTCATTTGCTAGTCATGCCATACTTCAAGTACATTTAGAAACATTGAGATACTTGATACTTGTACTTCAAGTACTACTTTCCGGTACTTTACCCAGCTCTGCCTACAACATTGTGTATGAGCCCGAGGCCATACGAGAATACAGGCCTGAATGTTTATCCCTGCTCAATGCGTCACGCCTAGCTAAGAGGCCCGAGCGCTAGTTGGCCTTCTACAAACAGTCGACTTATAGCAGTCAGCGGGAGCGGACGCACGACACAACGCGGGACGGAATGTCAAATTTCTATTATTTCTCGTAGGAAACTATAAAAATGGTTTTCAAATTGGAATTTAATTTAAATATTGACAGTGATAAAATTATTGATTTTCATAACCTCGCAAATTATGAAACAAAGTTAAAATGTGTAAATGATTTCATATTTAAAAAGGTAGATAACCATTTAATAATATTTAAGATAAAATTGTCAAACAATATTCCCCAAATATATATCTCCCTAACAATAACGGAAAATCTGAAATGTAGTGTTTATTTCAAAAATATTAAAATAAATAATACAACTCGTATACAAAATAGCACCTAAATAAATGTCTTTGATTCATCATTTTTAGTTTCATTATTATCATTTTCATATTATGTTCTGTGTTATATAATTTTCATTCGTTTTTTTTTTTTCATTCTTGTACAATTGGAACAAAAATAAATAATTTAAAGTAAAACATGAGTTTATGCGTATATAAAGGGTTTTCCAATAAGGGCGGGTCGATGTTGAAATGGAATAAAACAAGAGTGTGTGAGGTATTAACGAAATTCTTTTTTTATTTGAAAGGCCCATGTATGGCATTATGTATGGAATATAATATCCTTCAAATGTCCGCCGCGGCTTCTCACGGTGGCACGGATCCGAGTGGTCCAATTTTCAATTACTCTGCCGCATAGATCCGGCTGAATTTGAGCGATGGCATTGGTAATGTTAACTTTAAGGGCATCCGTCGATTGCGGCTTATTGGCATAGACCTGCGACTTCAGGAAACCCCACAAGAAAAAGTCTAGTGGGGTCAAATCGCATGATATTGGTGGCCAATTCACGTCACCTCTGCGAGAGATAACCGTACCCTCAAATCGTTCATGCAGAAGGTCCATTGTGGCGTCCGCTGTGTGGCACGTAGCGCCGTCCTGCTGGAAAAACATGTCGTCTACCTCCATATCATCCAATTTGGGAAAAAAGAAATCTGTTATCATCGTTCTGTAGCGCTCGCCATTGACGGTGATGGCCTCACCAACGTCGTTTTCAAAAAAGTACAGACCAATGACGCCGCCGGCCCAAAATCCGCACCAAACGGTAACTTTTTGTGGATGCATTCCGACCTGGTGAACCTCTTGTGGGTTGGTGTCGTCCCATATACGGCAATTGTGTTTATTAACATAGCCATTCATCCAAAAATGCGCCTCATCGCTAAAGATGATTTTTCGGCCAAAATTGGGGTCCTCTTCCAAACGCTCCGAAGCCCAGTCAGCGAACAAACGGCGTTGTCTATTGTCATTAACTTTGAGCTCCTGGGTAAGTTGGATCTTGTACGGGTGTAGGCCCAAGTCCCGACGCAAAATTCGCCAAGTTGAAGTCTGCGAAAGGCCGAGTTCTTGTGCACGGCGAGGAATTGATTGCCTCGGGTTCTCCTGCACACTTTCTCGGACCGCGGCAATGTTCTCGGCCGATCTGGCGTTCCTTTGACATACGGGTGTTGGCTGATTATTTACCGAACCGGTCGTCTCGAATTTGGCCACCAAACGTTGGAGAGTCGACTTTGAAGGGCCACCGCGTCTGCCGTAAAATGGGCGCAACGCGCGCAACGTTTTCACTAACGAGCATTCATTTTGATAATACAGTTTTATCATTTGGAAGTGCTGCTCAATCGTGTAACTTGCCATGGTGATTTGGCATCTGTGACAGAATAAAAACAACAGATTTGACAGACGCCACCAAAACAACATCGCCGCCACAGCCTGCCAACATCGACCCGCCTTTATTGAAAAACCCTTTACATATGCCATTTCTAACTTATTTCTTATTTAATTTGTTTAGTTATGAATATACAATAGGTAATACATAATATTTAAATAGTTTTTCAGGAGTTGTATATCTTTATAAATCACATTCTCCAATCCTATTTATTTAAAATTCCGTGTACTTCCTATGCGTACAATGCTAGCGTTCGAGGCGTGGCGTGACAGCAAGAGGCTCACTGAATATTCAGGCCTGTATTCTCGTATGGCCTCGATGAGCACCAAAATGAAAACAATTAACGCTTAAGATTTTTCAAAATGTACGCAAATTATTTTTAAAACCCGCCAAAGGTTCGTGGGGCAAGTCAGAACTAAACTTCGTCGTATACTAGCTCTATATGAAATATGTATGTTACTACTTAAGCTATGTTAATTCTTGTAGTGATAAAATGATTCAATATACTTTTCTTTAACCACAGCATATCGTCCATTCAAAATTTTCCGAAAACTTATGTTACATATTTTACGTTAGTTCTTTACTTCTATCTGAATGTTTTCATACTAGTCTTGAATTCCACCTATACTACAGCTACAGAGCACTATTTTTAGCACAAATAGTAAAATAAAACATTTCTGCTTTGAGTCTACTGTAGTCCAAATACCGTAATACTGTATGAATGTTTACTTTCCTAACAATATTTGCGAAAGTATAATGCGAAGTTGCTAGAGCTTATTTTAGATTCAGGCTTGCGTTGTGTAACAATATAACTTTCAGCACATCGTTATTAAATCGTCAGGCAATTAGAGGGGTGGAATTATTCCCCAGATAAATGTTCCCTAGATAAAAATGTACATGCATTGAGTGGTTCGTTCACCCGGGACACTTGTACGGGGGGCGTAACAGTGGTTTAAAAATTAATTAAATAAAATTAAATAGGTGAAATTTTTATCACCCGTCATACCGTAGGTAAGGGGAGGTAATGTAATCGTGCCAAAAATTCGATGGTGAGTTTTCAGTAAATAAGCACGAATTAGGGTCCCCACAACACGTTTTTACTATTTTTACGATGATGTGTGTGTGTGTGTGTGTGTGTGTGTGTGTGTGTGTGTGTGTGTGTGTGTGTGTGTGTATGTGCGTGTGTGTGTGCGTGCGTGCGTGTGTGTGTGCGCGTGTGCGTGTGCGCGTGAGTGTGCGTGTGCGCGTGTGTGTGTGTGAGAGACGATTTTTTTCGTCCACGATAGCTCTTATAACAAATTTCCAAATATATCTATTTTCCGTATTTAAGCTTCCTGTATTCATATAACGAGTTGATTAGATTTTGACTAAATTGGATAAATGGAAAAGATACTTTACTTGAAGCCCATAACAGTTTTTAATGAAAAACTATATTAAAATATGATCCAAAACTTTTCAATGTTAGTATTTAAGACTTTTATATTATGGGAAACAACATATTAGATTTTGGTTAAAATTAATCAACCAGAAGTGATACTTTACTTCAAGCTCTGAACAGATTCTCGTGAACAATATATTATGATATACTCCAAAACTTGTCAAATTTAGTATTTAAGACTTTTATATGAAGGAAAACAACATATTAGATTTTGGATACAATTTATAAACCGGAAGTGATACTTTATTTGAAGCCCTGAACAGATTTTCGTGAAAAATATATTGATACAATCGAAGACTTTTCAAATTTGGTATTTAAGACTTTTATATTAATGAGAACGACATCTTAGATGTTTTCTAAAATTGATAAACCGAAAAAATCTGATGTGGACACCACACGACTTCCTTGTACGCAAAACCAATATAAAGTATAGACCCAATTATAAAATTGCACGTATTTGACGTAATTTGTCATTACCATCTATTTTTTTATTTTTTTGTTATTTCTTGTCCTAATCCATAACAAAGCTTCATTACAAAAACCAAAAAGTATATAAGTTTTAAATTTACATATCTCGCTTATACAAAGGGCTAATTTAATAATACTTGATGTGTTAGACGCAGAATTTAATTCTCTAAAACTCTTATTTGAAGCATTTATTTCTAAAATCAAAATGAAACCATTTTATTCAAGAAAAACTGTTAACAACTTCAGGTAATATATCACTTCCGGTTAGCCTGTTTTAACCAAAATCTACTATGTTATTCCAATTGACATAAAAGTCTTATATACCAAATTTGAAACGTTTTGGATTATATTTCAATATAGTTTTTCATTAAAATCTATTATAGGCTTCAAATAAAGTACCATTTCTGAAAATTATGTAATGACCAAAAAGGGAGGTGCACAACTAGATGTTATAGAAGTCCTAAATACAAAATTTCAACTTTCTATGGCTTACCGTTTTTGAGTTATGCGAGATACGTACGTACGGACGTCACGACGAAATTAGTCAAAATGGATTCAGGGATGGCCAAAATGGATATTTCCGTTGAAATCTGGAAACCGAAATTTTTCGCGAATACAATACTTCCTTTACTTCGTACAAGGAAGTAAAAATGATCCAAAACTTCTCAAATTTGGTATTTAAAACTCGGGTATAATTTGAAGCATATTTTGACTATACCTATATGATAAACCGGTAGTGGTACTTTTTGCTAAAAATAATAAAATATAATTTTGAGCTGTTAACAGATTTTCGAGGAAAAACATAAAAAAATATAATACAAAATTTGGTATTACATACTGTTCTATTTATTGGAACAACAAATTAGGTTTTGTTTACAAACGATCAAACGCAAGTGATACTTTACTTAAAGCTCATTGTTATTTCAAAAATGGAATTGACGGGAGGTAATGTATCAGATTTTCTTGTACATATTTCGATCTTAGAACTCCACTATCGACCAAACTGCTTGTCAGCTGAAAGCTGAAAGTACCGTTGGTGTGTATTGCGGGTGTTAGGTTATGAAAGTGCTGGCTTGGTGAAGAACGTGTTATTAAGTAGGCCGCTGCCTCGTGGAGAAATGTATAATATTGTAGCCATGCTGTAAGTTCGTGGGAGCCAGCCGTGCAATTACCACTCGCACGCAACCGATGCATTAGCGATCGAAGCCAGCCTTGCCTCCTTGCCTTACTCAGTTGTTTGCTCTAAGTGCCAGAGGTTAGCTTGCTCTAAATGGAATGATGCTTTGATTGTATTGTAACATTTGCGATAATTAATTTTTAATTTCTACTTCGTAAAAAGATATTTTCGGAGTGTTAGAAATGTTGCTTTGCTTTTTCTGAATTAACAAGTTATTTTGTGGAGTTAATTTCAATTTGAAACAAAACCTTCGTTATTTATTAATGTGTATATATTGTACTATGAAGTAATAGAAAAATGAGAAATATTCGTTTTCCGGGAATGGACTGTGTCATATTTTGAGTCAGAGCTCAACGTTTTGCCCGCATTCGTACGGGGCATCTTCAGGAGCAAGGGGGATAGTACTGTCGTAAACAAGGTTACCCGACGTGTAAACCACGCTAGAGGCCAAATAACCAAGTGACGAAAGGAAGGCCGAGAAGACAGTTATATACTAATCTAAAGATACGGTAGATGAGCAAAGCTAATGAGGACCAATGGGAATCGAGTTCATAATGGTAGATTGGGCGTGTCGTGTTCCGAGAATCACCGGTTTCCACATGTGGCTCAAGAAATAGCCATCATCCCGATTGATGTTATTAGGATGTTTCCATATTTCTAAAGTTTCCCTGTATTTACGTCTGTAAAACTCAGGGACAGGAGCTAAAATGCGGGAATTTTCAAATAAGATGTTATGTCCTGTGTTGTGTTGGTATTCTGCGACCGCAGATGTTAATACCATACCATTACGCAGACAGCGTTTGTGTTCTGACAATCTAGTGTGAACACACCACAAAAAATCTCAGAAATACTTCCCCAAACTAAAGATAAACGCGAACCCTTGTCGTCACCCGGTGTTTATAGTATTCCTTGTTCTTGCGGCACAGTATACATAGGTGAAACAGGAAGGAGTGTTCACACTAGATTGTCAGAACACAAACGCTGTCTGCGTAATGGTATGGTATTAACATTTGCGGTCGCAGAACACCAACACAACACAGGACGTAACATGTTATTTGAAAATTCCCGCATTTTAGCTCCTGTCCCTGAGTTTTACAGACGTAAATACTGGGAAACTTTAGAAATATGGAAACATCCTAATAACATCAATCGGGATGATGGCTATTTCTTGAGCCACATGTGGATACCGGTGATTCTCGGAACACGACACGCCCAATCTACCATTATGAACTCGATTCCCATTGGTCCTCATTAGCTTTGCTCATCTACCGTATCTTTAGATTAGACACTTGGTTTATTTGGCCTCTAGCGTGGTTTACACGTCGGGTAACCTTGTAAACTGAGTCCCCCTCTGGATGCTTAAACTCGGCCTCTAGCGTGGTTGACACGTCAGGTAACCTTGTTTAAGACAGTACTATTCCCCTTGCTCCTGAAGATGCCCCATACGACTGCGGGCGAAACGTTGAGCTCTGACTCAAAATATGACACAGTCCATTCCCGGAAAACGAATATTTCTCATGACTCAGACTGTGGAAGCCTACGCAATAGAAAAATGTTTACAATTTGATGTTATTAATATCTCAAAGTTAACTTCTTCATAATAACAATAATATCAGCATCAAATTTCAAGCCTTTGAATTCTGATCCTTATGTGTTCAGTCAATAGAGTCTACTTTGAAAGTATCGTTTTTGCTTCGGATAATGCTTCATATTTCGCGCTATAATCTGACGTCACACTATTCTACTCCATTATAGTATATTGTATAACTAGTGTTTAAAGTTGAATATTTCACACAAATGTAAGTGGTTCAATCACACGAGTGTAAAATACCCTTTCAGCACGTGTTGTACACGATACTTTTCCGACGACCACAATTTGTTGAATTGACATAACTGTATATACATATTAAAACAGATTATGTTAACATCATTGCTATCAGAATTAACCAAAAAATATGTTAAAATCTGATAAATCAGGGTACAACCTTCTTAATCCGTGTAAATTCAACAAATTATCTGCAACTGTCAAACTTTTAAATACAAATTTTTAGGTTAGTTCGCTCAGTTATCGCAGCGTGTGATAAAATCATATCACAGTTGCGGACGCATCTGATTGGCTAACGAGCTTTCATATCACACAGCATTGCTAGTGATGTGCAGTGACCAACTTTCAGTAATAGTTTAGCGTGTGAATTTATGTACTTTTCGTAGTGGTCGCCGGAAAAATACTTTCTGTTTCATATCTCAACTGAATATTTAGGAGAGCATATAATTTTATTTCTAATATATAAATTTGAGTGACAAACAGTAGTGTAACAGTATTACATTATTTTTAGTGATGCACGACAAGGCGAGAGTACCCTCGCATCTCGTCTCGTGTCGGTGCATTATGCGAGACGAGAACGAGAGCGAGATTACAATTTAAAATTCGAGGCGAGGTCGATATAACGACTGCGAGAAGCGAGAAATCTCGCGAGATTCTCGCGAGAGTCTCGCAATAAAGAGTATTTGTAACTTTATAGCTTTGATTCATAAATTCAATGAAAAATGCACCGTACAGGGACCGGAGTCAACGGTAATTCGTGCATAGAACAGGTGAATGTAAAAATTATATGAATTGACTATATTCTTTGAGTCTATCTAGAGTCGAATGATATCGGTCGCAGAGCGAGGAAATGCAAAATAAAGACTAAATCGGTTTTGCATCTAATAAACTAGTTTTTCTCCAATATTTCAGCCCCTAATTCATCCCACTTAAAACTGAAAAGTAAAGGATCTTATATTAAGCGTCGATAGGAACCAACACGGATTGAAGCGAAGTGATTGGTTGCCAGCGGGTTCGCAGTGTAGCGCTTTTTTATGAGTAAATCTCACTTAAATAGTGGCATATAGTTAATTATAAAGTGTAGAAACTTTTAATTACAAAAAATAATTTTTTAATGTTTAATTAGTTTTACTGATGACAGAATGTATGATCAGATGTTCGTATTGAAATAATTTGGTGACTAGAATTTAGTGTTTCGTCTCTTTATTATAGTTATACGACTGTAAATACACGGAAGACGGAACGATTGGTGCGAACTTGTTTTTTGTAGTTCAACTGATACGTAAATACCGAGGTAAATACGTAGTGCGCAAGCGATTATTTTTACAGCAAGACTCCCGCGCGAGAACGAGACCTAAAAAAATGTGCGAGAACGAGAGCGAGATCGAGATTGCAGATCCGAAAACGAGACGAGATCGATATTTTATATTTCTCGTCTCGTCTCGCCTCGCGTGCATCACTAATTATTTTTCATCTTTATGTACACTCAATTAAATACTTTCTGTTTCATATTTAAACTTAATATTTAAGAGACCATATACTTTTATTTCCAATATATAAATTTGAGCTAACCAACGAATATTGTTTTTTGGAACAACTTGAATTTTAGATTTTAATTTATCAAATATCTGGTTCGTAATTTGTCTGCTTTACAGTCCCATAACTTTTACAACTTCGCAGATTGTGCAGAATATAATTCAGTTTTAGATTATAACTTCTTTCAGTTCTTTTTATTATACCATTAACTATGGCATATTACTTACATAACACCCCATATAATGTAATTTCTTTACAAAAACACAAAACACTAAACAAAAGATATACAAAGAAAATAACAATAGATATAATGAAAAACAGTACTTAAGAAAATTATAGGAATTTTTCCAGAGTGCCCCCCCCCCTCTTGCTAGGGACCTGATTAAATACTTATTTTTATATTAAACAATATGTTACATTATATTCATAATTTTGATCATATATCATTCCTTTGTTCAAATACCACAGAAAAATTATTCAACATTTCGATTTAATCCACTCAGCATGATCGGTTTTATTGATTTCAGATTACATGACTCCCTACTTATATTAAACCATGTTTGTATTTAATATTTCAATTTAAACTACTGCGTATGATCATTAGTATTGATTTTTCAATCGCTTGACGTCACACTACAGCTATTTGTGTATTAAGAGCGCAAAATGGGACATTGTCGATTGAGAGGTTGTTGACGCGCGATGCAGGAGCGCGGCAATCTCTCGAAATCGACAATGTCTATTTGCGCTCGAAACACACACAAGATTTTTTCTACAGTCGCCACAGTGTGGTCCTCCACCATAACAAATATTTATTTTTTATTTATTTTTACTTATCGGTATTTTCCATTCTTCTTGAGCTATTGCTTAAATCTAATCTAAGCATTTTATACTTTCGTTTTTGTAAATCAATGCCCTATTTTATTTTCACAGCAGTGCGGCATTTTGTTTGGTTATGTAACATACCGACAGAGCAGTTATGTCAGATTGACTTGTTAAGTGGATAATGTGTAACTACAGTGTCAGTAATTCCTGACTAAACGTTTCCATTAAGAATGTAGTCAAGTAACATTTCTCAACATTGTATAGTTAGAAATTTGAGGAGCGAGCGTTTTCTCTACTTTGTCGCTCTAGAGCGGCAAAGTGACATTTTGCGTTGACAAAAGAGAGC
Organism: Harpalus rubripes; assembly: GCA_963082715.1. NCBI lineage: Eukaryota > Metazoa > Arthropoda > Insecta > Coleoptera > Carabidae > Harpalus > Harpalus rubripes. Next base: position 33,269,045 of record OY720461.1, on the reverse strand, counting down.
GCAAATGGCTACTTTGTATATAAACTGTAGAAAATAGCTATTTGTGTATTAAGAGCGCAAAATGGGACATTGTCGATTGAGAGGTTGCCGACGCGCGACGCAGGAGCGCGGCATTTTCTTGAAATCGACAATGTCCATTTGCGCTCGAAACACACACAAGATTTTTTCTACAGTCCTCCGCCATAAAAAAATTATAAAATGTACATTTTGTACTTACAGTATTATTCAATAGTTTTGCAGTGAAGATAGGATCGTATTCAAATATGACTTCAAGATATTGTTTTGGCTTTCGTTTTTACAAAAAAATTAATGTCAATTTTGCAATGAATATTATAAGTTTTTGTATAATTTATTTGTTTCAAGTACATTAAACTAGTGCAGTGAAAAGTGGATGTCCACTGGGAGCGTTCACGCCAAACTTTTGCAGGGGCAGCACATCAGTTCACACAATTTATTTTATATTTAATTTTAATTTATCGTTACATTCCATTCTTCTTGAGCTATATCTTCAATCTAATCTAAGTATTTTATACTTTCGTTTTTGTAAATAAATGCTATATTTTACTTTCACAGCAGTACAGCATTTTTTTTGGTTATGTAATATACCGACAGAGCAGTTATATGTTAGATTGACTTGTGAAGGTGGTAAATGTGTAACTACAGTGTCATTAGTTCCTGACTAAACGTTTCTATTAATAATGTAGACAAGTAACATTTCTCACCATTGTATAGTTAAAAATTTGTAGCGAACGTTTTTTCTACTTTGTCGCGCATGAGCGACAAAGTGATATTTTGCGTTGACAAAAGAGAGCGCAAATGGCTACTTTGTATATAGACTGTAGAAAAAATCCATTCCATGCCCGTCGATACAAACTTTTATCATGTATTATTTCTATGAGCATTTGGGGGCATATTAAAATCAAGCCCCTTAAAAAAGTGACTACACTGGAAAAACTTAATTTTCAGGAATTATGCGGAAGGATTTGACGTGTGCTGCTCTCTGTCTTAAGTAATTTTAACTTTAATGTCAAATGCTTAACTGTGTATGTATGTAAATTGCTGTTATTGTTTTATATACGTGAACGAGTTCAACGATGCGTCATTTTGGACATTTAACAAGCACAACTGGAAAACTAATTATGGTACTAACAAGGTACAAGTATCATCCTGTTTGCAAATGGTCAAAAATATTAATAGGTTATTAAACAAATAAATATTTTATATTTATTTTAAACCAATTTCGTTGTATTTACTTAATGTAATATAATGCAAACAAATATAATTGATTTCAGTTTTGGATAATCTGTTTATTTAACTAATAACTCATGCACATATTTGCGATAGTGTATCTGTAAATGCTAACATGTACAGGGTGTAAATCGAAAAGTGAAACATAGGAGTTTAACATGGGAAATCAATTTTAATTTGCGCAAACGTTACCTAATTATTTTATGCAAAAATACTTCAAATAAAAGTTATAGAGATTTAAATGCAGCATCTAAATCATGTGGAACGATTATTTTATCTCTTCATATAAACGTAAAAATTAATTACAAAGTTACAGTTTTTATGAGCTTTTTGTCTAAGCAGCCATGGATTTATGACAGAAAAAAACAAATGCGTTGTTTTTTGTCATAAATCCATGGCTGCTTAGACAAAAAGCTTATAAAAACTGTAACTTTGTAATTAATTTTTACGTTTACATGAAAAGATAAAATAATTGTTTCACATGATTTAGATGCAGCCTTTAAATATCTATAACTTTTATTTAAAGTATTCTTGCATAAAATAATTAGGTAACGTTTGCGCAAAGAAAAATTGATTTCCCATTTTAAACGCCTATGTTCCACTTTTCAATTTACACCCTGTACATGCATATAGGTACAGAGTGCCCATTTTATCTGTTCCCGCCTGAAAATTTTAAAATAAGCTTACCAGCCACTTCGTAAACATTAGTAGTTTAAATCACATTGGCTCGTACCATGATCACGGTTTTAACTAAAACGCTGTTTTAAGAAATAATAATAATAATAATAAATATCAAATTTATCAAAATATGATTTTAAAGTAGAGCACAGTTTGTATTCAAAGAAATATTTTTTTATAATACCTTCTTTAAATATAAGGGCAAAATTAAATATTGAAATTTGAATGTGACAAATTCTTAAAACAGTGTTTTAGTTAAAACTGTGATCGTGGTATGAACCAGTGATATAAGAGCAAAACAAAATTTTAAAAACCAAGTCACTTATGAAATGTTTAACATGCATTGCGTATTCATGAATTTTCAGGCAGGAACAAATGAAATGGGCACCATGTATACCCCGTGTAACAATATTTGTCTTTAGTTTTTGACTCCATAATGAGTGTATAACATAACCAAACTTTACTGACTAAATAACAGACAAATTGCGGGATCAACGAAGCGAAGTGCTGAAGGGGAGAATATTTGATCGACTCGGCCATGGTATATCACCTCGCTCTTTCTAAAAATTTGTTGTTCTATTCTAAATTGTATGGAGGAAGGTCCGCCGCCGATCCGCAGCGGGTGACGTTAAATTTATAAGTCCCCATTATGGAAAATTTATTTATTAAGTAAATTCCAATTTGCTTAATAAATATTTATTTTACTGTAATTGATTTGGATAATAATGGAAGCGGCCGAAAACGGTCATTTCTTGGCCGCTTTTGCATCGTCTCGTCTCGCTGTATTATGCGAGACGAGAACAAGAGCGAGATTGCAATTTAAAATTCGAGGCGAGATCGATATAACAACTGCGAAAAGCGATAAATCGCAATAAAAAAGTATTTGTTACTTTACAGCTTTGATTCATAAATTCAATGAAAAATGCACCGTACAGGGAGTGGAGTCAACGGTAATTCGTGCATAGAATACGTGAATGTAAAAATTATATGAATTGACTATATATTTTTGAGTCCATCTAGAGTCGAATGATATCGGTCGCAGAGCGAGGAAATGCAAAATAAAGACTAAATCGGTTTTGCATCTAATAGAACTAGTTTTTCTCCAACATTTCAGCCCCTAATTCATCTCAGTTAAAACTACGGTTAATAAAATTCTTGTCGTCCCTGAAAAGTAAAGGATCTTATATTAAGAGGAATGGAACCCCTGCGTACTAGATATGAAGCGAATATTCAAATAAATTGTTTCTACTAGAACTATTATTATTTTTTTTAAATCAGCATTAGGCGAACATACTTCTGATATGAACCTGTGTTTTAAAAAGTATTATTGAAATCTATTAGTATTTGACTTTGATTTTATAGGGAAAACGGCATTTTTCGTTTTTCCTACAAAATCAAGGTCAAATACTAATAGATTTCAATAATACTTTTTTTAAAATGCAGATTTATATTAGATGTATGTTCGTCTAATATTGAATTTTTCAAAAGAATAATAGTTCTAGTACAGGAACAATTTATTTGAATTTTCTCATTATATCTAGTACGCAGGGGTTCCATTCCTCTTAAGCGTCGATAAGCGAAGTGATTGGTTGCCAGCGGATTCCCAGTGTAGCGCTATTTAAGAGTAAATCTTAGTTAAATAGTGGCATATAGTTAATAATAAAGTGTAGAAACTTTTAATTTAAAAAAAATGGTTTTTTTAATGTTTAATTAGTTTTACTTATGTATTAAGAGATGTTCGTATTGAAATAATTTGGTGACTAGAAATAAGTGTTTCGTCTCTTTATTATTGTTATACGACTGTAGATACAGGGAAGACGAAACGATTGGTGCGAACTTGTCTTTTGTAGTTCAACTGATACGTAAATACCGAGGTAAATACGTAGTGCGCATGCGCTTTTTTTACAGCGACACTCGCGAGACTCTCGCACGAGAACGAGACGAGACCCAACAAAATGTGCAAGAACGAGAGCGAGATCGATATTTTATATGTCTCGTCTCGCCTCGCGTGCATCACTAAATGTAAAAAAAAATTGCGGGTCCTTCTTGACTGGATTGGTAATGAAGAAAGAAAATAATTCCTGGATGTTCAGACAAAAAAAAAATATTATTGACACGCCACTGGAATATTTTTGACGGACTGAATTATTACTCCAATTCATTTTAAAAGGAAGTATACAGGAAAACCTAGTAAATATTCTCCTCAGTAAAGATGTTAAACTATAACCATATATGTAAATTTACATTTTATATTTATTTACACATTTTTCTAATAATTATTTTATTGTTTTCAGGTATGTTCCACATTTACAACTTCCTCTACTACCATTGTGGTAAGTTACATTATTACTATCGTCATATATCTTACAACAAATTTATGCCAACAATTTATAAGTATACGATACATTTCCTTTAAAAATACAAACATCGTACAATCTACGAAGCGTTTCTATTCGTGCATAAAATATTATATTCTTGTTTTGCTCCTCCTCTTAACGACTGCATAAGATATTCAGAGAAATTTGTTGGATTGTAGGTTATTTTATTTCCGCAAATAGAAATATGCTGCATCGTACAATAATGACTAGCTTCCTGCACAGCGGAAATACAGTCATGGCGGTAAATATGCTTGAAGTAATGAGAATACAATATCGTGGTATTATCTTGTTTGACTTTCCATATATCATTAAAATGGAAAAATGGAAATAAGGTTTGCAAGTACTCGTATATTCACTAATTACGATCAATGACAGAGATTAGAATATTAACGGTACTTTAATGGACTTTCTTTATTAAATAAAGCTGCCAAGATTTTCTTACTTTGATTGTTGTTGTATATATTTATTCAATTAATTTTAAATTATATTTTTGCACCTTACAAATTATTACTATTATTTTATTATTTTTACCTCCCGCTACCCTTGGTGAGGGAGGTATAGGGATCGTGCTAAAAATCACATATTGGGATTTTGGTAAATGACCATGTTTTAAGGTCCCTAGAATCCAATTTTATCATTTTCACGATGATGTTTTTGTGTATGTGTGTGGATCCTCCACTCTAACTCAAATATCATTTAGAAAATTTTGAAACCTTGTATTTCGAACTTTTTCTGTAATGGAAAGAACCCATTAGATCTTGGTGAAAATCGGATAACCGGAAATGGCACTTTACTAGAAGCTCAAAATAGTTTTTATTCGAAAAATAGCTTTAAATGTTATTTTTTCGAGATTAATGCTATTATAAAAATTAAAGATTATTAAATTTTCTATAGATATGCATTAATACTTTTTCTATATATTTTATGGATAAATTTATAAAATTATCAATAATTTAAGTCCCAGAGCCTACGCTTTAAACAAATAAAACGCAGTTATTCAAATGTATGTAACTGGCAGATAAATGTCACTATCAAAGAACTACAAAATAATATTAATAACGATTTAAAATGAAAAAAGTTAATAGAACAATAGAAAAGGAATTCAATACAGTTTCCAGAATAAGTAAATATGTAAGTATGTATTTAGAGTAATAAAAATTAACGATTCACAAAAATGTTTAAGCAAATCCTCTTTTTTGGATTAGTGAATTCTATTCTATCCCGGTATTTAAAATTTAATCTTCATTTTATTATAGCTCCGGTGGCCAATGATTAGAGCAACGCCTCATGTCATGAGTGCCCTCGGGGCTCTGAGTTCGAATCCCACTAAGGCATGGATGTGTGTGAATATGAATCCACTCTGTAATTGGGATTTAATCCTGTTGAGGGGTTTAAAAAAAGTTAGTTACTTGGATTAGATTCGACTATATTTTAAATTTTAAGAAATAAACTGTCAAAATTAGAGTAAAATTCGATAATCAAAAAATAAGGATTAACTTAATCTTTTTTAACTCGGGCTGCAAATGGCGGGAGGTATTGTGTTGGCCACACCAGGTTTTTTATTCAAAAATACTGGTATTACTGATAATTAAAGGAAAATATATTTTAAAAATCTGATGTGGCCAGCCCATAACCTCCCATTAATTCCATGTATAAAATAGCAATGAGCTTTAAGTTAAGTATCACTTCCGATTAATCGTTTGTAAATAAAATCTAATTTCTCGTTCCAATAAATAGAAAAGTTTGTAATACGAAATTTTGGATTATATTTTATTATGTTTTCCCTCGAAAATCTGTTAGGAGCTCCAAATTAAGTACCACTTCCGGTTTATCATATAAGTATAGTCAAAATCGAGTTTTAAATACCAAATTTGATAAGTTTTGGATCTTGTCTTAATATATTTTTTTTACTTCCGGTTTATCACACACAAACACACACACACACACACACACACACACACACACACACACACACATACACACACACACGCACGCACGCACGCACGCACGCACGCACACAACACACACAACACACACAACACACACACACACACACACACACACACACACACACACACACACACACACACACATACACACACACACTCACTTTATTATCTTTAATTTATACTCACTCTTTTGTTATATTATTACTGAGAATATAATTCATTAATCACGTGACAGGTTTTTCGCCAGTCAACATTCAGAATTTCCTTTGTTACAAGTCTATCACAGCGATGATAAAAAACAAAGAAATTATCACCTTATTTATATTCGTTCCTAGCGGATTTGTTTTCTTTATTTACAACACTGACAGTTAATTTTGAGTACAAAATGTGCGGTAATCGTTTCTAATATCAATAACAATGAAAATAATATGGCAGATGTAAAAATAACTATGTTGTAATACAATATATGAAAAGTTTTTTATTAGATTAGCAGCATACACAATGTGTCACAAAAATTCATTATTATTCTCTCATTAAATAAAGCTCGTGATCTGATTAATAATCGATACATATTGCTCGTGACACGGAAGCAGTACATTTCCCCAATTAGGTTTCACTCGAAAATATCATCAATGATAATCATATCACCTGTTATATTACGTATGATAAATTCCAACGACTAGTTTTTAACCAATCATGATGCAAAACACTTGAAAATTCAACCAATGGGAACAGTATTATACTGATAAAACTCTGTTACCCCGATAAATTTCCGCTACCAAATAAATAAACTGTTGTTATTGTTTATATTTGTCAGTGTGACAGTTAATTAATATTTCAAGTTTAAAAATGAAATAATAATTAAATTGTTTCATTTTGCGTCGTCTTTGGAATTGATCTCACCAAATACCACACGACCTCTCAAAATCACTCAAGCAAATTGAAATTAGGTAAAAACCCTCCTTCTTCGGAGTCTGGATTTACCATGCAGTTTGCTTTCATGTTTGTTGCTAGGCAAAGAAAAATCTGATGTGGCTAGCACATAACTTCTCGCCAGATATTTTACCTGGTTGTACGCATAAAACAAAAAATATTTTTAAATACAAATACATATGTCTCACTACAAAATAATTCTCACATATATTTGCAAAATCTATGGGATATTTTAATATAAATTATGTACAATACATACATTTTCTTTATATTCAGTATCCTGAAATTTTCTTTTTCTACTTTCCTTTTCTATTTCTTTATATTCATCATTTTTTCGCAAATTCCTTTTATATTCTTTTTTACTTATATTCTTTTGCGTTGTTGACTTTTTTTATTTTCATAATCTTCATAATGATGTACAAATATTTTTGACAGTGGCATACAAATATTTTTGACAGTGAGATTTATGTGTCAATTACAAACATTTGAATTTCTTGCCTTGAAGTAGTTTGATCTGAGAATTTTTACATCAAATTATTTTATATGCTGTATCTCTAAATCTATAGGAGATATAATAATGAATTTATATTTATCGAATAAAGAATTTAACGTTCTTTAATATAAGTATTTACATAAATTTTCTATAAATAATATTTACATGATTTTTTTCTTGTAACTACTACTTCCGGTTGTCCAATTGTTACCAAAACTTAATCAACTCTTCCCATTATTGTTAGATTGAGGAATCTGTAGTTAAAAATGTCTTAAGTCTTATAGTATTTGAGAAATCGTGGATCCAACATCCACACACACATACGAACATCATCGTAAAAATGTTATAATCGGATTCTAGGGACCTTAAAACGTGCGTATTCATTAAAATCTGGATATGCGATTTTTAGCATGTATTCAATACCTCTCTCTCTTAGCGAGAGGTAAAAATTTGTACAAAATAAAAATTTATCGATAAAATCAGGAGGTCTTATGATATTACTTCTGATAATATATTTAAAAAACTTTCAAGTGTCAACCTTTATCTGTTCAGGATAAAAATAAAAATCCTTTATTTAAATTCCTGGGTTCGTCCCTGTGGAGCAATCACACTTCATATTGTCCCATAATGAAAACACACCCCAGTCCGATACTGTATTCACACAGGGTCGAATCAGCCACATTACACATTCAAATGTATGCGTGGCTGCCGTGGTAGCCAACTTCGATTTGCTTTTATTGCGTGCAGTCAAGTAATACAAGCTATTTTCCCAACTAGTTTTTCATATTTTTTGCTTTAGGAAAAAGGCTTTGAAGTAGGGAATTTAGTTTTAAATAAACCAGGTTTACGATTTTTTAGAAAACTAGCTGTACCCGTTGCAAATATTTGCAACAAATATATTAAAAAATACACAATTTATAAAGAGAAAATAATAAAAATTCTAGGAAACACAGTATCCATAATTGACCAGTTTAAGATTTGATGCTAGTGGTAAATTCTACATTTCGTCTTAAGTTCTTTATTCTTTAATTGGCATGAAGTTTAAAATAAGAAAAATGTAGAACATTTAATAGAAATTATCCATAACGTCTTTCAGTGTTATACTTCTATTTTATTAATATAAGTCTGTTGCAATCAATGTGCTGATTATGTATTTCATTTTATACATACTCACATACATACATAAAATCACGCATTTCCCACTTAGTGGGTTAGCACAAACCCGAAAGAATAAAAATAACATTAATCAAAAAATAATCACTCTTTCTTTCAACAACGTTCTTACTAACCTGACATCATAGGTACAACATATATTCCTCACTCTTAACATATTAAAGTGACAAATTTTCGGTAGTGAAATTCCGCAACCGGACCACAATAATAGTTACGAAACAATCATCCTTCGCCACACATTCCTGTCTAAGCACACTTCTTTCGCCTCGGCCACATTCATAATCGCATTCATACACGCTCTTCTTCTCTTCCCACTCGGAAACTTTCTCTCTTTTAGTACCTTATCAATCACATCTATCCACTTACACACTGGACGGCCACGCAATCGAACACCCTCAATTTCACCAAGATATATACGCTTTACAAGACGTTCACTCTTCATTCTCTCCACATGACCAAACCATCTCAACTGGCTCATTCCTACTCTCTTAACAACATTCTTCCAAACCATACATTCTTCATACACCAAATTATTCCTGACGCGATCCCGTCTTACATATCCACATACGTGGTGTATGTGGATATACCTCATTTCCACGGCAGTCACTCTCTTTTTATGCTTTCCCGTCCATGCCCAACATTCGCTTCCATACATCAAAGCAGGCACTAGCACTCCATTATACACACTTAAACGAGCTTCTCTAGATACGTTTACGTTTCGAGCAAACGTACCCAGAGCACCCATTACCTTACACCCCGCACTCACTCTCCTTTCAATTTCTCTTTCATTTTATAAACTACTCGTATATAATTCATTGTCACCAACAAATATTATTATTGTTGTAATCAATGCATTTCATTTGTGTTTTCAATTATACCAAGTAGTAATGAGAGTTTTTTATGCTACACAACAATTTTATTCATTATTGTAATCTATGAGCGAACAATATGATTTTAATTTTGCAATTAACATCTTTATTCGTTTTATCAATATTTATGTTTTATCCAACAAATCGTTATATACATATCTAAGTAATGTTTAAAAGCGGGAAAATAGCAAAAATCCAACTGGTTGATTAATATACTCTCTAGTATTTAATGATTTCGTTATTTGCAATAAATTTACACCGGTCTCTTGTTCAGTTTTAAACCTGTAATCAAGGCCTGTAATCATACCTATTGAAGGGATATAAAATAAACTTTAGGTTAATAAATTATTCAATTATTGTAATTAATACAAAATATGTCTAATTCATTACTTACCATATGTGAATTAATGAGTTAACTATTATTTTTGTAATTGTTGAGGGGATAAAGTCCTTGTTAGGATTTAACTGAAAGGTGACATATTTATCTGTCATTTTACGATTAAATAATACAAAATATTATTATTGCAGCATATACTTTTTACATAAATTTACTCTGCTCCATTCTCATTCACATCTTGTCAATAGGTGCTGCCATCTCTTGCTTAATTCACCGAACTTAAGTGAAAAATTCATGACTGCATCCCCCTCTCCCTCACAATATATACCGAGTTTTAATAATGCTTGATTTCATTAAATTCTTGTTCTATATCGGTGCCTTTATGAGTCTATAAACGCACTGAAAACCTGTTAAGATCTATAAACGTACTGTTTTTGGAGCTTTTCGTTTTCTAGAGGTGGTATGACTTACTGCTTTTAAAAATGATACATAAATGACATATCAACATTAAATTAGTGACAGTCAACAGAGAATTTTCATCCCTGAAGTTCAATTTCTTACAGGGAAATGCTACCAACGTAACTGATTTTACAAGTCGCATTTATTAAAAATCTAATAGAATTATAAAATTACTCCAATAGAAAAAAATATATATACCCTGTTACATTTAAGCCATTCAGTATTGCGAAGCATATGAAATAGTTTTGACCTCTCTGATTGGCTGAAATTAGAGACAAGAGACAAGTTTACCCAATGTAATTTCGGCTACTTTAAATTTGCGCTGTTGCCAGTGCCATCTACTAAATGGCTTAAATGGAACAGAGCATAAAAACATGTTTCATAAGAACTGTGATCGCACTTGTCCTTTATAAAACTGACCGCGAAGCGGCTCGTTTTCCAAAGTTGGACTCGTGGATTAACAGATTGTCTTATGAAATTTGTTTTTAATATACCTACTATTATCAGTCATCAAAGCTACATTTACCATCTTTTTATAACTAGCTAAAGATTACCACTTTTATCTTTCAAATGTAACGCATATAAACAATAATTTTGCTAAGATTCATAAGTAGACACCCGGTATATAAATATTAGAATTATTTAAAATCTTCGACAACTGTCATAGCTCAACAGGATTTATCAATCACTCTACAATACTGATTTTATATAATTAAAGCATATGTGACTGTTTACGTCGTCTTGTAGAGGTGGTGCCAAATATCATCAGCTATGAAATGCGCAGATCAAGAAGAAAGACAGCTAGAGAAAGGTCAGGCAATAGGGGAGAAAGAAAGAGAAAGATAGAGTTTTGCTTTCTGCGCAACAGCTCTTGAGATTTGGCACGGTTATAACTGTAGGCACTTCTCTCTTTCCGTTTTCTCATTTATCCAACTACTCGATGTGCGCCCCCTCCGTGCCTGCGCCCTTGGCCACGGCCCTGGTTGGCCTTATTGATAATCCAGGCCTGGTCGGAATCGAAAATCGTATTATTTTATAATTTTGTGCACATCTACATGGTCATAGCTTTCATTTAAAAAAGTATAATCAAAATCGGTTCGCTGGAAGTCCATAATTAAGGCCCAAAAGAAAATCCTTATTTTATACAAATATATCGATTGTTGAGTAAGTTTTATAAAATCATTGGCATCCCCGATAATGGGTAAAAAGCAAAACGCTGAAGTACTTGGTGTACTATTAAACATTCCATTGTCTCGCGAAATCAGTATTTGTGAAACATTTCTCTTTGTAAATTAGTGCAATAAAATTCACAATAAATCAAATTTCTCTGTGAAAATCTGCATCGATTGTAATTGCACCGCTAACTTTTCGTTCTTAATTGAAGTATAGCAATGAACTTCGCCAATTGCACAGTGGATTGGAATGAGTTTTGTTGCACTTTATGACGTCCGCTATGTAATTTGCTAATATTTGATGTTGTATTACCAACTGCTAAATTAGAAGAATGGCTTGTCGTGCAGACGGATAATTATGCACGTTTTGTTTCTTATTCCTTGATTTAAGAAGCATTTAACGAATTTGGTTTCTGTTCTATTAGAAGGATCACAAACTTGTGATAATAGTAAACTAACTAAAGCTAAAGTTATAGAAAACCTTATTACAAAAACCAAAAATCTGATGTGGCCAGCACATTACCTTGGTCAGATTTGTGTATATTATAAAAATTCGACACAGAGATTTTCTTGTAAAAGATTCCATATTTACCTTCAGTTCTATGTATTTTGTACACATTCCGTACAGAAAGTTTTTTGTAAGAGATTGTATATGTCCAGTAAAATTATAACACAACCATACTGTCAAATGCACTTGACACTGACATTTGTCAACCAGAATTTTCTTAATATAGTAGATGTTTCCATGGTTATAGCACAGCTTGCTGCTTTATGAAATTTAATTTCTTTATAAATTTATTACTTTATATTCATTGAATATGAAGTATACAATGTAATCAAATCTTATAGAGAATAATATATTCTTTAATATTTATAATAACATTAAATGTGAAAAAATAATATTTAACACCGTCTTTTCAAGAAAAACTGTTAAAATCTTCAAATTACTCCGGTCGACCAATTGTAACCAAAATCTAATCAGCTCTTCCTATAGATGTAAAGAAAAGAAATACGCAAAAAATATAATTTTTGGAAAGGAGGTATTGAAGTTATGCGATCCGAAAAAATCGTCACACATACACATACATACATCCATCCATACATACATACAGACATCATCGTAAAAATAGCAAAATCGCATTCGAGGGCACTTAAAACGTGCTTATTCATTAAAAACTCATCATCGATTTTTTTTTACCAAGACAATGCCTTCCTTACCTAAAGGTGACAGAAGGTAAAAAAGTATATAATTTTTAAATTTACATATCTCATTTATACAAAGGGCTAATTTAATAATACTTAATGTGCTTGATGCAGAATTTAACAACTTCAGGTAATATATCACTTCCGGTTAGCCTATTGTAACCAAAAAAGAAGAATTTTCTCTCATTGTTATATTGCAAACTATAACTGTAAAATTGTTGATTACAACAAACGATTTTGATTGTCCTATTGATTATAATAATGAATCTAAGAAAATTTCATCAATATATTAATTTTTGAAGAATAAAAAGTATAGTTTCAACTTTGTTTTGCAAATTTTACATCATGGGGGGGGGGGTAGGGGCCGGGCGCTAAAATATTGCTTTGCACAAAGGCGCCTTATACCTACATACCTCAAATTTTCCAAAAAAGAAAAACCGTACTTAATTTAAGAAGAGTAATATAAAATATTTTTTAGTTATAAATAATTATATAGGCACATTGTTCTATTGAGCCCCTTAATACTATTATTTTTTATTGATTACAACAAATGATATTTTGATTATTGCTCAAGAATACTCATTGCACAAATTAATCCTACAAAAGGATTATCATATTGTATTTTTCGAAGAATAATTATGATTTACTATCATATATATTTTATTCATTTAAAAACTACGGTGGAATTTTGAAAGCTGAGTGATTTTATGTTTTTTTTTCTTTTCCACCGATATTCCCCTGATGTGCTATTAAAATTTAGTAGAAAAAAGTAAAAGAAATATCCTTCCAAACGCATATTTCTCTGGCATTGTTATATTGAAAACTATAACTGTAAAATGATTGATTACAACAAAGAATATTTTATTGATTACAAGAATGAATCCAACAAAGGAAATTTCATCAATATTTTAATAATAGCATTTTGCGAAGAAAAAATACAATAAAATTGTTGTGGAAATTATAAATGTATATATATATATATATATATATATATATATATATATATATATATATATATATATATATGCCTTGAATGTCATCATAATTGCTCTGGACCTCGCGGCTTCTAGCAGTGGCCCGGCCCCCGGATGTCATTTCTACCATTTCGCAGATGAGGCTTGAGTGCTATGATTAAATATTGGGCGAGGTCTCGGATTACTTAAAAGATTTGTTTAAAATTTTCATCGCGTAAGGATAAAGGGTCACTTGCATTTCTTAGTGCTTTGTTGTGAATACATAACCTAAATCTATAAACAATATAAAAATGTTAATACTACGAATTATATTATATGATATAAAATGTTTACTTGTATATTCTTTCAATTATGTATATTGCATTGAAAGTACAGGCGATATATAATTCTAACTGATACTTCTATCTGATTTTGACATTTGTTATCGATCATTAATATGATAACGACAGCATATTACTGATCGATAAATTTCAGTGTGTTATCGACTATCATTAACCAATTTTAATGATCAAGTGACTTACAGAATCCCAATTTGAATTGCAATCGATAAATGATAATGATTGCGTTACAGAATAGCCCGAAATTATTGATTTACAGGATAGCCCCGCTCGAAGCCGCACAATCGAAATAGAGGATCACCTCCTCAAGTCAGTAAATACGCTAAATTATAGTCCTGACTCCTTCCATAGTAAAGTACCGATTTTCGATAGCGAAATACCGCATCTGGACCACAATAATAGTAACTAACGCAATATCATTTTGTTTTGTTGTACAATACATTTTCATATTTTAATATTCTGTAAATAAGCAATGGGCCCGTCCAACTTTTTTTGAATTTTTTATATGTTATGAAGAATTTAAAAATAGAAATTCCGTATTTTTTGTTTTCTTGAAATTACGTTTAATAACGCCTAAAATGATTATTAAAGTTTTGGCGCGAAAGTTCTGACGTTAGCGTCACTCCGTCATAAGTAGAGAGAACCGACATACGTTACCATTAATATGGAAATATACAACAGATAGTTATTATATCATTTCAAAATATATATTTGTTTGATTTACTGACATGAATAGGTATAGAAGTAGTGTTAAATGTAATTTATGTAAAACTTCGATAGTACATATTATACATAAATACAAATCAGGTAAGTATAATTAATAATTTTTGCTCGTTTTCATAATCAAGTTAATTATTCGCTTTAATTAATGTGACTTTAAAAAATTATAATTAAAATAGTATTTAAACTATTTTCTATTTATAATGAAATACAACAAAGGCAGTATTGATTACAGTAATCAAAGCATAGTTCATAATAAAAAGTAATCCAACATTTACATTACTATTTACTAAATGATTACAACAATGACAAATATTCAGATTACAATAATTAAAACATAAATTATAATATAAATTTATTTAATACGTAAATTTTCATTTGATCTAAAAAAAATACTCGGATATATTAAATATGTGTTTGTTAGAGTATGTGTAAAGCCAATCGTGAATTTATGAGCAAAATGTGCATGGTCCACTTTATAGTGACATTTTCACAGGGAAACTGGACTACTGTAATGACGCTGACGTCACAACATGGCGACCATTTTACGCTAAAAACTTTAATTACATTATTATAGGTATAAAAATACAAAATATATAGCAATTTTTATTTCGTTTTCATTTATTTATATTCAAAATTCATATGCGACATGTAATTTTTAAAAAGTCGAAGACTTGGACGGGCCCATTGTTTCCTTAGTACGTGAGACAAATTTCTTTCTTGTGATGATTTTCAATCCACCATAAGATTTCAATTTTTCGGTTGCTTAGCAACAAGGAACGTGAAAAATAAATACGGATGCGTCTTGCTCTCATAACGGATACATTATACGAGAAACACGTGGGAAAACCTCGGGAAACCTCAGGGAAATCTCGGCAGATTCTTCGCGTCCAAGCGAAGTAACGTCTCTGTTCCGCCTTGGCGCCTTGTCCGATGTAGGACGGTACACACACACAGTTTCATAACATGGAATTAAAACTTTAGGATTTGTTTATATTTACACGAAAGGATTGTTAACTGAGGAAATAAAGAGGATGGAACGGTTTTATGACTTGGATGAGGTCTTTAACTTCTCTAAAGAGAATTATAAGCGTATAGTCGCGTTCTTTTTATCATTTGTTTCATCTCACCTCAGCTCAAAGTGAGATGAGTTTGACATGAGATGAGTGGAGATTTTTGTGAAGTAAAATGAACGACAACAAATTCCGAAGAACTGTCTGAAAGAAAATCCGAAGTACTGTACTCTGAACTTGACGAAAATAACAAATTGTCCATATCACTTATATCATCAACAATATAATAAATTTTAAATAATCATTATTTAAACTCTAGCACAATGTCAAGCATTTATTTATGTTTTGTTCAATTCCATGGCTGTCGATATTTTCAACGTAATTTTCGACATTTTCATAATTAATTTCTGTCGTTACAAAGCATGTAAAGGTAATTCTGTTTATTGATTTAGATGCAGAATTTTATGCCCTAAAACTTTTATTTCACGTGTTTTTGCCTACAATAATTAGGCGAGCAGAAAATTGCAAAAAAACTGATTTCCCATATTAATCTCCTATGTACACCTTTAAGACAGACACACGGTATATATATATATATATATATATATATATATATATATATATATATATATATATATATATATATATATATATATATATATATATATATATATATAAACAGGGTGTTTCCTTTAAAACAACCAGCGCTTTTTTGGGCGAACTAATGACTTAAAAAAATACAAGAAATGATCAAGAATAAGGGGCTAATTTATTAATAATAACAAACCGAAAATTCGACCAGTGGCTCTCAAACGGCAGAACAAATTTGTATTTTTTTAAATGGTATCCTATATAATTTTTTATCCCATTGGATATGATATGATATAGGCTTGTATAACAATTATTCCGAGAAAAACGGTATTAAAAATAATGTTATAATATTACAATAGGCTAATACGTCTGTTGCCTAGTTACGCTAGTAGGAAACCCATTTCTTATTACATTATTTCTAGTTTTTAATACCATTTTTCTCGAAATAATTGTTATATAACCCTATGCTATATTTATATCGTTGAAATCAGAAAATAATATTCTATTTAATATAGGCTAAAAATTATATAGGGTGCCATTAAAAAAATATAATTTTGTTCTACCGTTTGGGAACCACTGGTTAAATTTTTCTCTAAAGTTGTTAGTTCGCCCAAAAAAGCGCTGGTTGTTTTAAAAGAAACACCCTGTATATATATATATATATATATATATATATATATATATATATATATATATATATATATATATAGCGTAGGTAACGAACAAACTGTTTTCCTTATTGGCTATAATTGACGTGCTATACGTATTCCGACGTCACAGGAGTAGGGGTTTGTTTTTTATTACTATAGACCAGAAAAGTGTAACGGTCAAACTTAGGCGCGAAATTCAAACTCAGTTCATAACGCTAAGAACATAATTTCAATCCCCGTGTATTTCTTGCCAAGGAAATTTTTGCTCAACTTTAAAGGCCGAAAAATCCCATAAAAGTAAATTTCTTATGCAAAGCATTATATGTAGCATCTAGACCGATCCTGTATCTCCAGATTCGTACAATAATATTCACATGAACTCTGCACAGTTTACAATTATTTAAATAATGATACAACACTACAAAATTCATTGAACGTATGTCTTAGTTTGATCGTGCATGCTTCATCTTCTATTGTGCTGTCCTATTTACTCGTGGGTCTACGACATACGGTATCCTTGCTTGAACCAAGCATTTTAATTTCTAATAATTTTCTTACTTTACCTTTTCTACAGGTTTAAACTGTTGCAATTTATTACTGAATAAACAAAGTATCGAACTCTTAGCAAGAGTTGCTTAATTTCTTTTTTTAAAATATCTTTTTTTGTCTGTAAAATTAAACTCCTATATGAAACCTATACTAGGGAATTCAAACTATGAACTCGCGCCAAAGGCAAATTCTAATCTAACTTTTCTGGTCTATTTCTGGCGCCAATCTTTTTATTCAATTGTCTAAGAAAATAAGAATAAATTATTATTATTATTATTATTATTTTATTATTTTCTTGTTACTATGAAAAATATAGCATTCACTTTAATTTATATTTTTTTAATGTAATTTAGAAAGTAGTATTTGTGTTTTTGACTAAAATGCAGTTTCAATATTGACATAAAGGTTATGAGTGCCCTAATAAATTACAATTTAATATTTTTAAGTGGTGGGTACAGTAATAAAACACGGTAGAAAATAAAAATTTAACCACATTTGAGAGATAAACTCATAATTACAAAAACAAATTTCCATTTGACATTTGCAAAATGCCATGAAGCAATAATTTAATTGCACGGCAAAGCAGTATATTTTCATTTGTTTTTAGTTTACAAATTTCAACATTTCATTGCAAATAAAATTGTTATCGCTAAAACTGACAAGTTGTAAAAGTACTAATAAATACTCGGAAAATATAGTTGAAAATATTCGGATGAACATGAATTCATTTACTCCAAATGACAAACATTGAATTACGCGAAAAATTAATATGTTATCATGTAAAAGTTTAATAAATTTTGGTTATTTAGGTCAATAATACTACATATTTTAATGAGTTTATATTAAAATATAATCGATATATTATTAATAAAATTTTGTGGACTGGAAAATAAATTATTAATACACATTATCACAAATTCATTTAATTTTATAGCCTCAAACATAAAATATAGAAGTACATACACAAATATATTTAGTAAAAAATATGTCTGTCCAGTCAATATGTACAATAGAACCTGTGGTAGAACCATGCCATATTGTAATTGTTAATGATTTGTTATATTAAACGACCAAAT
Source organism: Harpalus rubripes (assembly GCA_963082715.1). Classification (NCBI taxonomy): domain Eukaryota; kingdom Metazoa; phylum Arthropoda; class Insecta; order Coleoptera; family Carabidae; genus Harpalus; species Harpalus rubripes. The sequence goes on along the minus strand of OY720461.1, from coordinate 33,250,242 downwards.
CATAGTCAATTACTATTTTGTACTATACCATATTGATAATAAATAATTGTTAAATGATTCGGATATCTTCGGCTTGGATTGTTAAATCTACGTACATTTCAAAAATATTGTGTAGACACGCCTGCGCATACAATCATTTGACGAACGAAAACCGAAAACGACTATTACGAGACTTCAATTCGTAGAATAATGAGAATTCAAAGTAATCAATTTACTTTAGATGATATCCTTTTTAATAGTTTATTTCGCCTTAGAAAGGTATTTATACATAATTTTATTCATCAGCTTTTGCCATATATGTCAAATTCAAACCATTCAATATACAGGGCCGCTCCGTGCGGGTGGGCAGGTTGTGTAAAGACAAAATTACTATAGAACTATACAAATTAAAGTGATAGAAGTGAACAATATATTTTTTAATTTGTTTCTATTAGAACTCTAGTTATAAGTAAAATAATTATCGTCAGGGCCGCGCCGTGCGGGTGGGCAGGTTGTGCCCCGCACAAAGGCGCGTGACTTTGAGGGGCGCCGTTTGAAGACTGTAAAGTAAATAATAGTAAATTTTTATAAAATGTTCTTATTTGTAAAAACAAAATTACTATAGAACTATACATATTAACGTGATAAAAGTGAAATATTATTAAATTTGTCTGCATTAGAACTCTTGTTATATGTAAAATAATTATCGTACCAATCGGTTCATTTTTCTATCATTGTTATATTGAATAAAATACCTGTGAAAATGTTGATTACAACAAAGAAAATATTGAGTACAGTTCAATAATATTGATTACAAGAATGAATCCTACAATTAATCCAATATTTAAATACCTACTAACATTTTGTGAAGAATCTTAGAGAAATAATTTTATTTTTATTTTCAACAGATATTAAATTTCCCTTATTTAATATTAAAAAGTAAAAGAAATTAATATCTTGCCCAACGGATAATTTTCTCCCATTGTTATATTGCAAACACTATAAAATTGTTGATTACAACAAAGGATTTTGATTATAACCTGTTGATTACAAGAATGAATCTAAGACAATTTCATCAATATATTAAATCTAGCAATTTTGAAAAATAAAAAGTATAGTTTAGACTTTAAAGCGTCAAAGCGTGTGGTAATTTGCAAATTTTACATCATTGGTGGGGCGCTAAAATATACCTTTGCACGAAGGCGCCTTATACCCATACGGAGCGGCCCTGATTATCGTACCAATCTGTTCGTTATTTTTGTACCATTGTTATATTGAAATAATAACAGTGAAAATGTTGATTACAACAAAGAATATATTTATAGTTCAATAATATTGATTAGAACAATGAATTCAATATTTAAATACTTACTAGCATTTTGCGAAGAATCCAATGCTTTATGATTCACATACAATTCTAAAATCTTAGTGAAATTATTTTATTTTTGTTTTCTACCGATATTAAATCTCCTTTATTTATTATTAAAAATTTAAAAGTAAAAGAAATATCCTGCCCAACGGATAATTTTCTCTCATTGTTATATTGTAAACTAACTGAAAAATTGTTGATTACAACAAAGGATAACATATTGATTACAAGAATGAATATAAGACAATTTCATCAATATATTAAATCTAGCATCAAGAATAAAAAGTGTAGTTTAAACTTTAAAGCTTGTAGTAATTTGCAAATTTTACATCATTGAGGGGGCGCTAAAATATAACTTTGCACAAAAGCGCTTTATACTCACGGAGCGGCCCTGCTAATATATATACAGGCTGTCTCACAACTCGCGTCCCAGAGCGAATGAGGAAACACGAGACTGCACTCGGATGTGTAATTTGGAAGAAAAAATATCTAGTTTAAAATATATTCGAGAAAAGACGTCCTAAAATTGACCAATCAGAGACCTACACCTATAACGTGTGTTTGCCGTAATTTTACTTTACTAGGGTTTTATACAAATCAAATCTTCTTTAAGATGTGTGGGCGACTGTAGTTTTCGAAAAATGTCAGTGTCAAATGAAATTTGACAAGGTGAATAAAAAAGGCAAATTCTTACCATGTATTACTTAGAAATGATTATAATTTTCGAAGAATGTGGACGTAACGCCAGAGAGGCAGCACGAGTCTATTCTACTCGTATTGTATAAATTGCATTACAATAAAAACGGTTCTTTTTAGAACCACCATTTGTTGTTTTAATCACAAAGAATTCAAATGACAATAATATTTTCGTTTAACACATTTTAAACAGCTGCTACAACACGTTGCACTGTACGATATAAATGATGATTTCGGATGACACCTTCGCTAACCTAAATTTGTTGACAGTGAAAAGTCAACTTTAAAGTGTCAAAATTACAGTAAGTCAAACAAATTTTGTAACTCACTAGTAGTATTTTTAAAACCTAGCAATCAGTTTTATTTTGTAATAATATCATCACACCTCAAGATATCCTTCCGGGATTGGTGGATTAAAAAGTTTTGTAACTCCGCTATGCAAGCAGCCGCAAATTATTTTCTTCTATTTGTTGGCAACCTATTGTCCTCGGCAAGTGTCAGTTTCGTCTGGGGCGCGAGTTGTGAGACACCCTGTATATATTACACCTGAATTAAACATAATTGCCGCGTTAAGTTTATGTCCTACTGATATTTATCAAAAATTAATTGGACAAAGTTACAATATATCTATGAGTCCACAATCAATTTCAACTTTCGCATGAAGTTGTAGATAATCAAGTAATAAACTATAGTACACTATTATTCACGAAAGATGACTATTCAAGGTCATTTGTTCGAAGAAAGAATACACATCACTTTATAGCAGTAGCTTAGCAACATTTTGTATTAGAAAGAGAAAGATTATTTGACCTATGTCTATTTAATTTATGTGGTGTAACAGATATACGTAAATAGTGGCATTACTTTCTAACACACTATAAATAATAATGACATATGTCGTAGAATTACAGATACCTAATTATCTACTACACTGCCCTCTGTGCTAATATTTACCCAGTGGCGTTGACGTTTAAATCAAATTATTATTCCTTGGTTTATAAGTTAAGTTTATGTGTTTATATTTTGTAAAAACATAAGTGAAGAACATAAATCTTTCGGAAAGGCATTATTTAGAGAGAAAAATAATTTTCAAATGAATTACTCTTATTTTTTCAGTTAAAATGTTTCCATAAATATTTCATGTTGCACGCCTATGCAAACTAAATGCAATGAAGTTATCTGCAAGCAATATTATATCACACGGCTCACAGATAACCTTGAATAGTCATCTTTCGTGAATAATAGTTTATTTAGGTTGAACATGCATTCGTTCATTCATCTAAAAAAATTATTTATTATTATTATTATACTTTTATAAAAATATTAATATTTTCTCGTTGTTTATAAACTGATGTAGAAAATAATACGAAAACCTCGTTGAGCTTAAAAGCACGAGATATAAAATGCAATACTTGAGCCAATCCTTAATCAATGTTTAACCCACACGAAGCACTATTTAATATTTTAATAAAACATAGTCGAGAACGCTTCTCTCTTTTATAATTAGCGTATTTTTGCCTGCATTAATTTTTAATTTAAGCACCATTTTTCTCCTCGTCCAAAAAGAAGAGAAAGAATGTTTTTCACGTTCATTTCAATTGAAAATAACCGTAAATTATTTTAAGTAAAGCACTTGAATATTTACATTTCATTAAAACCCCGAAAAGAAACAAAAAAACTGAAAGCAGGAATGTGTATCCTCGGCTGTAACTTGCAAAGTAAATAATTAACTTGAAATGTTGTGAAGATGTATCAAATTATGATGGGCTTAATTAAAAAGGTTTCTTAACTAATTAAATTATTTTGGACAACAAATTGACACCAGTACTGTTAATGTCAACAACGCGAACGCTTTCTGAAACAAAATTATATCAGGAATAAGATTTTAGTGGACGATTTCACCACCGATTCCTAAAATTAAAGTATTGTCTGTGTACCTGATGTACACCACATACGCATTAACCTAAAAAAAATTGTTTTCACCAACCGCTAAGTATTACCTATATTGATTTAAGAATTACTTAGCTAGGTATCTGTTTTCTGATGCCCAAAGCTCTAAGCATTTCCCAATGTTTGACAGCTGACACTTAAAAAAGTAATTTAAATGAAAGTTTATGTAATATCTGATGTGGTCAGCACATTACCTTCCGTCAGTTCCATATATTTTGTACAAATTACATATAGGTAGTTTCTTGCACAAGATTCCATATTTCAAGTACATTACCTACTGTCAGTTCTATATATTTTGTAGAAATTCCATACAGAAAGTTTCATGTACCTAAAAGATTCTATATTTTCAGTAAAATTATAACACAAACATGTCAACTGCACTTGACACTGACATCTGGCAATCAGTATTTTCATAATATAGTAGCGGTTTCCATGGTTATAGCATAGCTAGCTGCTTTATGGAATTTAATTTTTTTGCAATTTTTTAACTCTATAACTATTGAATATGAAGTATAAAATGTAATCAAATCGTATAGAGAATGAAATATTCTTTAATAATTATAATAACATTAAATATGGAAAATAGTGTATTATACATATACTCAGGGACTAAAGTGCATATTCAATCCTGTGAGTGAAATAATCACTTGAGGGATTGAATACGCTTTAGTCCTGTGGTATATACGATATTTTTCGCACTTCCATATCAAATGGAACCATTTTAGTGTAAAAGAAATTAATCTTACAATTTGACAATACAAATGTCAAAAATTTTATTCAAATTTAAACTCAACGTCTGCTCAAAATGTAGTGCAGATACGAATAAATAAATCATAGTAACTATATGATGTTATAGAAACATCTTGTTTATTTTTATTTTAGTCCCCCAGGGATTTTTTTCATATTTAATCACTCTGGGACTGAATTTGAACTTTAGTCCCTGAAATGAGTGATTAGAATCGCTCTTTAGTCTCGGGAGTGCGAAAATTATATTTAACAGCGTTTTTCCAAGAAAAACTGTTAAAATCTTAAAAAGAATTATAATTTTTTGAATTGTAGTATTTGAGTTATCGGATCCGAAAAAATCGTCATACACACGCACACACACACATACATACACACACACACACACACATACACACACACACACACTCACACACACACACACACACGCACACACACACGCACACGCACACGCACACACACACGCACACGCACGTACACACATACAAACATCATCGTAAAAATAGTAAAATCATATTCCAGGGACTCTAAAACGTACTTATTTATCAAAAACTCACCACCGATTTTTCTGACGAAAGACAATACATTCCTTATCTAAAGGTGATGGAAGATAAAAACAACCCCCCACACCTGTGACGTCGGAGTCCTTACAGTACGTCACTTAAAGCCAATAGGAAAACAGTTTACGTTATACTCATACGGCTGATTTCACCACCGATTCCTAAACCGTTGCTTGCCTAGGAATAGGAATCTTCTAAATTAAAGAACTGCCTAAACTGATACATCCATTTTGGATTTCACCAAACAAAGCAATGCCCAGTAACGAATTACTTAGACATCAAAATATTAGTTTATTTGTTATATTTGCACACTGGAAACATGTGAATAATTTTTATCATTTTATGACAATTTATTCTTGCTTTTATATATTTCTTCGTCATAACATAACTATTAAAATTAAGGCTGTTGCAAGAATTTTTATACGACTTCTAAGTACTAAATTTTAAAAGATATTGCTCTTTAAAGAGCTTCAAATTTGAAATTATCACTTAAAATTCATTATATATATTTTATAATTAATTGTTGAAATTGGCGCACTATTTTGAAAGTCACGTGATCTGAAACAGAATGTGACGTCAGAGCAAATACAATTTAACATGTGACAAACTTTCGCCTACTATCATTTATATAGGGTGTTTCATAATATATGCGCAGGACTTCAGGATGTGATAGCTCGTCCAAAAATATGAAAAAAGTTTCTCTTAATAAGCTATGTTTTGTGCGGAATTTTTTTTAAGTCAATTGGTGAAGATTTTGAATGGGTAGTGGGTGTTTTTCTCCCCAACTTCTACGCCATTGGAAAAAGTACAGTTTTGAGCCGCCCATTTGAACCGCCAATGTTTTCTACACAAAAAAGGTTCTCTTGGTCATAAGCTCTAAAGTTGACCGTTTTCGAGAAAAATCAACTTTTATGTTGAAAAACATACTTGTTCTAACGTTTGAATAAATTTTATTTAATTAGTAAAAAAAATATTTCAAACAATTGACCATGTTTTTCAACTAAAAGTTGATTTTTCTCGAAAACGGTCAACTTTAAAGCTTATGACCAAGAGTACCTTTTTTGTGTAGAAAACATTGGCGGTTCAAATGGGCGGCTCAAAACTGAACTTTTTCCAGTGGCGTAGAAGTTGGGGAGGAAAACACCCACTACGCCTTCAAAATCTTCACCAATTGACTTAAAAAAAAATCCGCACAAAACATAGCTTATTATGAGAAACTTTTTTTCATATTTTTGGACGAGCTATCACATCCTGAAGTCCTGCGCATATATTATGAAACACCCTATATAAATGATAGTAGGCGAAAGTTTGTCACATGTTAAATTGTATTTGCTCTGACGTCACATTCTGTTTCAGATCACGTGACTTTCAAAATAGTGCGCCAATTTCAATAATTAATTATAAAATATATATAATGAATTTTAAGTGATAATTTCAAATTTGAAGCTCTTTAAAGAGCAATATCTTTTAAAATTTAGTACTTAGAAGTCGTATAAAAATTCTTGCAACAGCCTTAATTTTAATAGTTATGTTATGACGAAGAAATATATAAAAGCAAGAATAAATTGTCATAAAATGATAAAAATTATTCACATGTTTCCAGTGTGCAAATATAACAAATAAACTAATATTTTGATGTCTAAGTAATTCGTTACTGGGCATTGCTTTGTTTGGTGAAATCCAAAATGGATGTATCAGTTTAGGCAGTTCTTTAATTTAGAAGATTCCTATTCCTAGGCAAGCAACGGTTTAGGAATCGGTGGTGAAATCAGCCGTATGAGTTTGGTACGCCAAAATTTATACGGCGAAAACATTTACGCCAGCTTTTATAGAACCGTGTAGAAGTATAGTTTGTGTCAAGATAAATGCACATTGACTTCGACTTCTTAAGCTCGGTTAACCCATCACTCCAGGGTATTTTCTTACCTGTGCTGCCAGGGGCGGATTACCAAATTTACAGTACAAACCGGGAAATATACAGTTAAAATCTTTTAATGTATTTTGACTATATAAATTTCACTAAACGTTGTATCACATTATTCTTGTTTCATTTGTAAACAACTGACGTAAAATGTGACACGCATGGAGTGATTTTCCGGACGAAAAAAATAATCTAAAATTGAAAGAGAACATATTTTTAAGATTTATATAATGTAAAAAAATATATAAATAAATTATTGAATAATAAACTGTAGTAATTTTATTATTCATTTTAATAACTGATTTGTGGTTACTGTTTTAAATTTGGTAATTTGGAAAATTTTTGGATACCTCTCTGTGTGCTCACCCTTAAAAATCTTTTAAGCAAATACATGCTGTGATGGGCGTAAAAGTCAATGTGCATTTATCTTGACGCAAACTATACAATACATTTTGTACAAGGGAGTATTGTCAGCTTTTAGACGCAAAATGTAGATGTCGTTAATCATCAAAATTGTTCTGGTACTACAATTATTTATGTTTTGAAAAATACAGTTGAAAATTTCAGCCATTTTGGATACTTAGTTATTGTTTGAGAGTCACTTGTTTCAGTCGAATGTGTTTCATTGCCTAATCTCGGAATATCCTGGGGGCTTTTATATTTCGCACATACGTAGGTGGTATTGAAATGTCAGGAACTTCATCTAAATTTAAAATATGTACCGAAATTACCAATGAACTAAGCTGGTGGTCTAAATATAGCATAGTGCATATAGATTTTATATTTATAATAAATGTACTTAATTAAACATTTTAATTATTCATTACAATAATCCTATACGCGTATTACCATACATATATGTTAAATATGCAATTGAAAAATACAGTTTTGTTATTTATTAGACTATTATCGTCATTTGTAAACATATCGGTTGGTAAAATAACAAATGGTTAAGAGTGATAAGCGAGCAGTTAACTAGCATTGTTTTCTTCTCTGACAATCGTTTATAAAATATTTTATTGAAAAATACTTTAAATGCATCTTTTATTTAAGAAATTAATTTACTTTCGAATTTTAAATGGCACAAAATTGACCCCTGTGGTGCACTCTCCACGCCAGCAATGAGTGCCCGTGAGGTGACGCCTAGTAAACGCCCGCACGGTATAAATATGTCATCAAAATTACCGATTTCTGAGTACAAAGCAGATTGGCACACCAGTCGCGGTTTCAGGGGGGGGGGGGGGGTAATTGGGTAATGGACCTTTCCAATTTAAGGGCTATCTCTTTCTATCGCTGCAAATAGTAAGAAAATGGCGCGAACAACTGCCAGTTGGGCTGTCAAACGAAACGTCAAAAATATTGCAGTCATTAAAATACCTGTATTTGCATCGTTAGACATTTTACCTTCAATAAAAGCTTTTGTAACTTATTTCGATAAGATTTTTTAAAGTTATCCGAGATATTCTCACATTTTACGTCTAAATGTTTTAGAATCAAACGTCATAGATCTCAGTTGTTCTTCTTCTATCTCTTTAAATTGGAAAGGTCCATTACACAAATCGGATAACCGAAAATGGCACTTTACTAGAAGATCAATATAGTTTTTCTTCGAAAAATACCTTTAAATGTTATTTTTTCGAGATTAATGTTATTAAAAAATTAAAGATTATTAAATTTTCTATAGATTTGCATTAATGCTTTTTCTATATATTTTATGGATAAATTTATAAAATTATCTATAATTTAAATCCCAGACCCTACTAGTTAAACAAACAAAATGCAGTTATTCAAATGTATGTAACTGACAGATAAATGTCACTATCATAGAACTAATCATTTCAAAATAATATTAGTAATGTTTTAAAATGGAAAAAGTAAATAGAACAATAGAAAAGGAATTCAATATAGTTTCCACCATAAGTAAATATGTAGGTATGTATTTAGATTAATAAAAATTAACGATTCCAAAATTATTTAAGCTAATCCTCATTTTTGGATTAGTGAATTCTATTCTATCCCGATATTTAAAATTTAATCTTCATTTTTTTATATCTCCGGTGGCTCAATGTTTAGAGGCTTTGGGTTCGAATCCCACTAAGGCATGGATGTGTGTGAATGTGAACCCACTCAGTAATTGGGATTTAATCCTGTTGAGGGGTTTAAAAAAAAGGTAGTTAAACTATTATTCACGAAAGATGACTATTCAAGGTCATTTGTGAGCCGTCTGATATAATATTACTTGCAGATAACTTCATTGCATTTCATATGCATAGGCGTGCAACATGAAATATTTATAGACACATTTTAACTGAAATAATAAGAGAAATTCACTTGAAAATTATGTCTTTCTAAATAATGCCTTTCTGAAAGATTTATGTTCTTCACTTATGTTTTTGCAAAATACAAAAACATAGACTTAAGTTATCAACCAAGGAAAATTGATTTAAACGTCAACGCCACTTGGTAAATATTAGCACAGAGGGCAGTGTAGTAGATAATTAGGTATCTGTAATTCTACGACATATGTCATTATTATTTATAGTGTGTTAGAAAGTAATGCCACTATTTACGTATATCTTTCACACCACATAAATTAAATAGATATACGTCAAATAATCTTTCTCTTTCTAATACAAAATGTTGCTAAGCTACTGCTATAAAGTGATGTGTATTCTTTCTTCGAACAAACGACCTTGAATAGTCATCTTTCGTGAATAATAGTGTACTTGGATTATATTTTAAGAAATAAACTGTCAAAATTAGTGTAAAATTCGCTAATCCAAAAAGCTTAATCTTTTTTGTGACTCGGGCTGTAAATGGCGGGTGGTATTGTGTTGGCCACACCAGATTTTTATTTTTGTTGTGTTAATTTTAAATGTAATACGATTCAATGTCAATCTGTCCCGAAATAGATGAAAATATATGCTGTACCCGGAATCAAGATACTGGTTTTTTTAATTGACTCGAACCTAACTGGTAAGCTTGCATGCAATACTATGTATAATAAATAACTATTTTATTTATTTTATTAAAATGAAATAGAAACGATAGTGTAACTGAAGCAACGAATGTTATTTTCAAATATTTGAATATACATTATATTAAAATGAAACGCGAAGAAGATTATATTAAAATTATTTGATATTAAAAAAACTGTTTCATCTTCATAACTAATTTTTTTTAAATAAAATTAATTGCGAAATTCATCATTTTTATGACACCACTATATAGTAGTAATATATTTCATTCCTAACAATTTTTTTTTACATTAACATATTTTTAATGATACTTAATAGTGAAGCTTTTCAATTCTAGAATAAATGTAAGTTCAAGGAGATGCTAAAAATAACCCTAGAATCCAATTGCGTAGGTAGAGAACAATCAATATTATAAATAGTTGAAAGTTGGTTTAAGTTTTGCTTAAAGTTAAATAATTCATTTTGTTTCCATTCTTCGCACTTTGAGAGTAAACAGTAAATTATTTATTATAAGAAAGAAGTTTTCTTCAGAGATAAATTTAGCTAACATAATTTAAATTTTAAATTATAACAGGCCTGTAAACATTTGTCTTTTTTACGTGTATAACACATTTGTATCAAATTAAATGAATGTCAAGTCAAAATGACTGTGTTTACAAATATATATATTTAATCAGAGTAAAATTACAAATGAATAGTTTTATTTCGTTAACAATTATTTATTGCCTGTCACCATTGATTGTAGTATTGACATTTAATTCAGGTTATTTGATTTAAAAATCGGTTGTGGCCAACACAAAATACCATCCGCTATTTAATTTTATTAATTTAAATATACATATTTACATATTTAGTTATGCTGGAAACTGTATTAAGATCCATTCCATATAACCATGGTTTTATTTACTATTTTCTTTTTAAATAAATATATCATCACGACTTATTACCCATTGCTGGGTGTGCCAATCTGCTTTGTACACAAATACAGAATATACATACTTACATATTTATTTATGCTGGAAACTATATTAAGATCCGTTCCATATAACTATGGTATTATTTACTATTTTCTTTTTAAATAAATAAATATATCATCACGGCTTATTACCCATTGCTGGGTGTGCCAATCTGCTTTGTACACAGGCACAGAATATACATACTTACATATTTATTTATGCTGAAAACTGTTCCATTCCATATAACTATGGTTTTATTTACTATTTTCTTTTGAAATAAATAAATAAATAAATATATCATCACGGCTTATTATCCACTGCTGGGTGTGCCAATCTGCTTTGTACACAGATTTCGGTAATGATGAAATATTTGCACCGTGAAGGCGCGTAACAGGCGTCACCTCACGTGCACTCATTGCTGGCGTGGAGAGTGCACCACAGGGGTCAATTTTGTGCCATTTAAAATTGGAAATATTTGGCGTCGGTCGGAATCGAACCCGGTTCCCCAGATTCGCGACCTGACACTCAGGCACTCGGCCACGAGACCCTTTTAAAACGTTACTATTATTAATTTGAAACATTTATCTGTCAGTTACATACATTTGAGATATGAACTGTGTAACTAAGGAATTATGCTTGTTTAAAGCGTGTGCTCCGGGATTTAAATTATAGATAATTTTGTAAATTTATCCATAAAATATATAGAAAAGTTTTAATGCAAACCTGTAGAAAATTTAATTTTTATAATAACTTAAATATCGAAAAAGTAACACTTAATGGTACTTTTCGAAGAAAAACTATTTTGAGCTTCAAGTAAAGTACATTATTTCCGGTTATCCCGTTTACACCAAAACCTAATGGCTTTTTCACATATTAGAATAAAGTAATAACACAAGGTTCCAAAATTTTCTGAATGATAGTATTTGAGTTAGAGTGGAGGACCCACCCACACCTACACACAGACATCATCGTGAAAATGTTAAAATTGGATTCTAGGGACCTTAAAACGTGGTCATTTACTAAAATCTCGATATGCGATTTTTAACACGATCCCTATACCTTTCTTACCAAGGGTAGCGGGAGGTAAAAAACGAATACAATTGAACAATACATTTACATTAAATTCTTCTCATCCAAATCAAAATTAGGTAGGTACTATAAAATTATTATTATTATTATCTAGTAATATTGAAATACCAATTTGTAAATACAGGCTGTTCGAGAAATAGGGAACCATGTATGTGTGTTTCTAGATATTTGCAAATTTACAGCAAAATAGCATGGTATTTACGGTTCTATGCGTCAGGGGAGGATTAGCAAAATTTGGAAAAACGATGTAGCGGTACTTTCTCAAAATCCCGCTAATTAATATACCTCGTTTTATTTATAATTTGTGAAAATTTGGTGTAATGTCATTTCTTTGTTCTGTATTTCTTAAAATTCAAGTGAAACATTAAAATCTACACAAATATTTCGTGTGCTGGATTTCAAATATTTTATTACAACCCTGTCATGTTACCCATCAAGCATCAAGCCTATTTAGGAAGCCGCCTGCTGCGTAAATCAAGGCAGGTACGTTTGCAAATATCTTGAAACAAACTATATAGGGAATATATCAAAAGCAATACAAGAAAAAAATCGCGTACACATATTTTTGTTAATTTAAAAGACAGTTTAGTCAAAGTTGAAAACAGCAGACCTTTGTATACGTGAAGCAATCAATATTATAAAGCGGTTCATATTTTTGTCACTGTGTCTTTGGGAGACGTGACAGATTTCCTAAATAAATAAGAGGAAACCAAGAAAAGGTAAAAACATCCCCCACAGGAAAATGGCAAATCAGATTTTTCCGTAATTACTTCCAGGCGCGAGCGTTTGTTTTTGCAATCAGTTTAGGAAAATTTGTCAATCGAAATTCCCGATAACGGTTGATTTATGCCCAGCAGAGACTTTGCGATTTGTTTTTCCAAGTTTTAAAGATGAAAATTCAGTTGTACCCAGGAAAATCTATAGATTTGTCTTCTGGAAAGCGGATTAAAATTGAGTTTAACTCTCAAAAATAAAACCGTTGAGTAGAAATTAAAATTAGCAACTTTGTTTACCTACGGACATTAGCGACATTTACTTATATAAAACGATTAACCGTCTTATTATAACTTTACTCCTTGCTACATTAATCTCATTTCAAAATTTAGGGAGTAACTCACTTCAGAAAACTTCTAAAATATGTTCGTTCTCATTTGCCCCCTTAAAGTATGTTGGTACATTATAAGTATATGTATGTTCATACTAGGATATGTGGAAGTCTACAAAATATATTGTATATTAAAGCATAGGCGTGCGCAGAACTTTACTTTTGTGGGTGCCAAAATGAATATGTATAATGGGCCCGTCCAAGTCTTCGACTTTTTAGAAATTACATGTCTTATATGACTTTTGAATATAAATAAATGACAGCGAAGTAAAAATTGCTATATATTTTGTATTTTTATACCTACTATAATGTAATTTTTAGCGTAAAATGATCGCCATGTTGTGACGTCAGCGTCATTACAGTCGTCCAGTTACCCTGTAAAAATGTCACTATACAGTGGACCATGCATATTTTGCCCATAAATTCGCGACTGGGCTTTACACATATTTAATATATCCGAGTAATTTTTTATTAAGATCAAAAGAAAATTATATTATAATTTATGTTTTAATTATTGTAATATCAATACTTGTCATTGTTGCAATCATTTAGTAAATAGGTATGTAAAGGTTGGATTACTTTTTATTATGAATTATGCTTTCATTATTGTAATCAAAACTGTCATTGTTGTATATAATTATAAATAGAAAATAGTTCAAATACTATTTTAATTATAATAATGGCACTTGGTGAGTATAGATAATAACCTTCAATACTATATTAAAGAAAGTCTTAAAGCACATTAATTAAAGCGAATGATTAACCTGGTTATGAAAAGGAGCAAAATTATTAATTTTACTTACCTGATTTATGTATAATGTAATTTGGAACACTACTATACCTATTCATGTAAGTAAATCAAACAAATATATATTTTGAAATGGTATCATAACTATCTCGTTTATTAATACCATTAGCTCTAAAGATTTTTGATCACAGTTTGTAATGGATACGTATTTTTATTCTTGCAACATTTATTGTATATTACTATATTAATGGTAACGTATGTCGGTTGTCTCTACTTATGACGGAGTGACGGTAACGTCACAACTTTCGCGCCAAAACTTTAATAATTATTTTAGGTGTTATTAAGTAAAATTTCAAGAAAATAAAAAATACGGAATTTGTACTTTTAAATTCTTCATAACATATAAAAAATTCAGAAAAACTTGGACGGGCTCATTATTATTATAAATAAAGTAATAAATGTACCTACATGGAGTTATTTATTTACCATTATTACTTCAAAATATCGATAAAAAATAATAAATAAAATATATATTATAACAACATAAACAAAATAATAACAATATAAAAACTTAATATTTTGAATATTAGGAGGCTCTTTCCGCTGAGCCTAGTAAAGTAATACACAATTTACTTGCAAAACACATTAATTTATAATTTTTCAAGGCATTCCCCTCCACAATCAATACATTTTTGCATCCGTGAAAACCAATCTCCAAAGCATTTTCTCCAATCTTCCCGCGTTAGTTTCTATATTGCATTTTTAAATGCGTCAACAGTTTCCTCGACCGATGTAAAACGTAAACCCTGTAACTTATACTTTACACGTGGAAATAAAAAGAAAATAATGACCCATTATTTCAATGTTTTGGGCGTTCAAATAATTAGTCGTTCGAGCAGCAGTGTGCGACCGAGCGTTGTCTTGATGCAAGATAATCCTTCCCCGTTGAGGTTTTTCGCGAACATTTTGGAGAACTTGAGGCAAACAAACGGTAGTGTACCATTCAACATTAACAGTACGACGATCCTCCAGTGATATAGTGCAAACATGTCCAATAATTTCAAAAAATGAGCCGACCATCTTTTTGTTTCGGCTTTTTTCACGAATAACTTTTGTTGGAGCCGACTCATTCTCAAAGACCCAAACTGCGGACGGTTGCTTTTTTTCGACATCATAACAGTATACCTATGTTTCGTCACCTCTAATGAAGTTGTACACCAAATGAAACGATCCTTTATCAAAGCGATCTAGTGTAGATCTACACCATCTCAAATGGTTGTCTTTTTGACTGGAGTCAAATTGTGGGGAATCCAACGAGAACAAAGCTTACGTACCTTTAAATGTTGAGCTAAAATGGTTTCAATTGCTTTCACACAAATTTTTTGCTTGAATATTCCTGACAGTAACATGCCGGTCCTGTTTAATCATGTTCTGAACAAGGCCAATATTCTTTTCGGTAACTGCCGTTTTTGGCTTAGGAGCTCGAAAACTGGCATTTAAGGAAAGTCGGCCACACTGAAATTCATTGTACCACTGGTTTACGGTAGCTAAGGAACACGGCTTGTCACCAAACACTCGAAGGATTTCCTCAAAATATTCTTGATGGCTTAATCCACGCTTGAAATTGTAAAAAAAAATCACAGCTCAATAATGCTCTTTGCTCAATTCAATGATTTCTTGGGGAAAGGATTACTTAAAAAATATATATTTAAACAACATTCAATTATATTTAACAACCATCACTATAATGGACCTTTTTAATTTAAAGAGATAGAAGATATGCGCAATGGGGATCTGCGCATAGTAAGAACAACTGAGATCTATGGTGTTTGTTTCTAAAAAAATTAGACGTAAAATGTGAGAATCAGCCCGATTCTGTAAGAAGTCTTTATTTCAGTAATTCAGTAGTAACGTCGCTATGAAATAACTGTAATAATGACTTTAATAGGAACTGAGATCATAAGTGGTAGTCTGTACTAATTTGTTAGTAACGTCATTATGGATAGACACTTTTTGAAACACAGTCACTATAAGCCCAGTGAAGTGAGTAACAAAATGGGCTATGCGCATGCGCGTTTTAATGACAGCTGTCCAAAATTTGTTTATAAGTTAGGTTAGTAGTTTTCGTTCGTCTTACTGTGCATATTTGTAGTTTGAGAGGTGGTGGCAGAAATTTTTAATTCATTTGATCGTGTCGTACAAGTTGAAAATATTAAAGTTTTGACTATAAGAACCACTAATAACAACTTCTGCAAAACCATTATTGCTGCATTATTAATTAATAAGTAATT
This sequence comes from Harpalus rubripes, assembly GCA_963082715.1. NCBI lineage: Eukaryota > Metazoa > Arthropoda > Insecta > Coleoptera > Carabidae > Harpalus > Harpalus rubripes. The sequence continues at coordinate 33,233,856 of OY720461.1, read as the reverse complement.
AAACATGTAAAAATAAAAATAAATGCCTTTATTGGAATATATATTCTTTGTACCCTCGTTTTATTTGAGAAATATCTTCCTCATCCACAGGAAATACGACATATCTTTGTAAAAGCTGATTTTCAATTAAAGTTGTTATTTCCCGTATACTTCGGCTTACTGCGGGCTGACTAATGGCAATATTCAAATCCTCACCTACCGTCGTTTGATAACCTCCGTGGGCTACAAAATTTAGAGTAACCAATACCTAAAATTTTTATAAATGTTTTTAAACTAGTACTGCTACTAACTTTAAGTAAAAGTATATGAGCTCAGTCGTAAGTTGTAAAACTCATAAACGTCCAAATATTAATTAATAACCTTGTCTACTAAGTATATTTTGTCTCTAACCACTTATCTTTAAATGTATAGGGAGAGCAGTTGATCTCTTTAATGGTACGACTAAAGGTGTCAATTCAAGAATTAGATTTTGCACAAGTATTTTTGGCAGTCTAAATAGTTTTTTGAATTTTGCGTCAGGTATTAAGAAAGGATTCGAGTTATCCCGTAATGAATTATTTCGAATTCTGTTTCTTCTGCAAAAGTCGTCAAAACATACATAAATATGTATATTAAATAATTTCATTTATTTTAACTGATTAAATTTTGTAGAGATTACTTACCTATTTTCAACATTTTCTAATACTCGGTGAAATTCAAATTCAAGCCAAAATCCTGCCATAATGACAAGTTACAGCAGCTTAGTGACTAGGTTTTTGTAGTATCTACTGTAATAACTATTTTAGTAACAAAGTCCTTATCATTGTAATGACTTTATACTTACAGAATACAAAAATTTACAAAGTTATTATCTCAGTAACTCACCTTCGTCATAAATACTTTTTTAGTAACTTTTTCATAGTGACTGGCTTACAGAATTGAGCTGAATATCTCAGATAACTTTAAAAAATCTTATCGAAATAAGTTACAAAAGCTTTTATTAAAATGTCTAACGATGCAAATTTTCACTGAGAATACAGGTATTTTAATGACTGCAATATTTTTGACGTTTCGTTTGACAGCCCAACTAGCAGTTGTTTGCGCCATTTTCTTACTATTTGCAGCGATAGAAAGTGATAGCCGTTAAATTGAAAAGGTCTATTAACCTTGTAAACAACTAGATTAAAATGTCAAACAAAATTTGTTTCAAAATATCATAGCCTGCTAGATAGGCTCAGTGGAAAGAGAACAGCCCTCATATTAATATATTAAGGGGTGCCGTGACACCCACCGTGCGCACGCGTATGTATTAAATATTTCTGTGTTTTCTAAAGCCACTGATTTGTGCCTCAAAATAAATTTTCTAGCCATTATTAATGTCTATGAAAATCTGATGCGACGGTTGTTTAGTGAAGGCTATATGACAATCAGAGGTTTGACGGCCGATTATGCAGATTTAGCAAAGCACAACCGGAAGTAATACACGTGGCAGGGAACGAGGCCTGAGGAAATCACTACTGACGTCATGACAGCCAGAGGCGTGCGTATTCACCGACCGGACAGGGGCACACGCAAATTAGGGATGATGGAAATGAAGCGATGAAGCGTATATACCTATAAATTTCGGTGGGGAAGATAATGCAAGTGTATACGCGCCTTGTACTAACTTAAAATGATTTTGAAATTACTCAGACACAGTGAAGATTTTAACAGTTTTTCTTGATAAAACGATGTTAAATATATTTTTTTCACATTTAATGTTATCATAAAAATTAAAGAATATTTTATTCTCTATACGATTTTACTGCATTTTATACTTCATATTAAATGGATATATAGAGTTAAAAAAATCTGGTGTGGTCAACATAATACCTCCCGCCATTTACAGCTCGAGTAAAAAAAAAAGATTAAGCTAATCCTTATTTTTGGATTAGCGAATTTTACTCTAATTTTGACAGTTTATTTCTTAAAATATAGTCAAATCTAATTCAAGTAACTACATTCATACTCAACAGGATTAAATCCCAATTACCCAGTAGGTTCGCATTCACACACATCCATGCCTTAATTGGATTCGAACCCAGAACCCCGAGCGCACTCATGACTTACGAGGCGTTGCTGTAAACATTGAGCCACCGGATATATAATAAAATGAATATCAAATTGTAAATACCGGGATAGAATAGAATTCTCTAATTCAAAAATGAGGATTAGCTTAAACATTTTTGTGGATCGTTCATTTTTATTAATCTAAATACATACATACCTATATATTATGTACTTATGCTGGAAACTGTATTGAATTCCTTTTCTATTGTTCTATTTACTTTTTTCAATTTAAAACGTTACTTATATTATTTTGAAATGATTAGTTCTTTGATAGTGACATTTATCTGTCAGTTGCATACTTTTGAATAACTGCGTTTTGTTTGTTTAAAGCGCAGGTTCTGGGATTTAAATTATAGATAATTTTATAAATTTATCCATAAAATATATAGAAAAAGTATTAATTCAAATCTATAGAACATTTAATAATCTTTAATTTTTATAATAACATTAATCTCGAAAAAATAACATTTTTGTGCAACCGGACGCGAAATAAGCATTTCGCAGCCGCAATACAAGCCGCGAAATTAAATTTCGCAACCGTTGTTATGGTAACGGCCGCGAAATTCATTTCGCGGACGTTGTCATGGTAGCGGCCGCGAAATTAGGTAAATAATCACTTTGATACTTGAAAATTGCATGGTTTTGTTTATCAAATGTTAATCCCATAGCCACCTTGAATGCTAACTTTCTATTTACAATGAAACTGTTTAATATTAATAAAATTTGTAATTACATATTTTTTACGGTTGCACAAAAAATATTGTGTACACCTTGTCCGCGAAATCCTTTAGTG